>PVKA01025683.1:0-18249 GCA_004027165.1 Ctenomys sociabilis
TTTTTTTTTTTTTTTTTTGTCTTTTTGAGACAGGGTCTCACTATGCAGTTCAGGCTGGCCTTAAGCTCACTTTGTAGCTCAGGCTGGTCTCAAACTCATAACAATCCTCCTGCCTCAGCCTCCCGAGTGCTGGGATTCCAGGCATGCGCCACCATGCCCGGCTTGCATGGTATCTAGATTTGTGTTTTTCTGTAGCAGGGAGGTTGACAAAGGGCAACTGTGTGAGAAGTTGGGGAGCAGAGAGAGAGAGAGAGAGAGAGAGAGAGAGAGAGAGAGAAAGAGACTGATTCCTCTTGAGTAGTCATGGCAGGTACCACTACATACCCCAAAGAAGCTAAAATATTGACTATGTGGCCCTTCATATCACTGTAAGTAGTTACCACCATAGTCTGCACAGGTACTCAAAGCCACACTAAAATATACATTAAACATATATGTGGATTTATTAAGGAAGTTTTCCCTCTGCCCTTCTAAATCCATTCTCTGTCCTTCCTAGCCCTGAGCCCTAGAGCAGCCCCTATGGATGTGACAGAGCCTGGCTGCTTTGTCCCATGGCTTCCTGTTGGATACTGGCCTCACCAAGATGAGATCAGAAGATAGGATATGTGTGGGCTTTGAGGTGTTTCCTCCCTCAGGCACTTCCATGCTCCCAATTGAGTTGGCAAACCCTCCAGTCTGCTATGCTCTCTGAAGCTCTCTGCTCTTTCTAGGTGTCAGTAGCCATTTCTCCCTAGGAACATGGAAGGGAAGTCTCATGGATGAAGTCTCATGGTTTATTCCAGTGGAGAAGCCTTCTCCTTTCCTTTATGATCCTGACTGAGTCATAAAGCAAACTCCAAAGTTGTGCCCACGCAGACGATTTCAGTACTGTATGTAGTCAACATGAGCTGGACCATGTTGAACAGGTTGTTTTACTTCCATAATCCTTCTCTGAAAGAGGGAGAGAACATTACCTTCAAGGAAATTCTAAGAGAACATCATCAGTGTGCCAAGAAAGTGCTCAGCACCATGCTCAGGGAGTCCACAGTAAATAGCACAAAGGGAAAATATTGCTGTCTTTAGTTTTAAATATCTATAATATTCACATATCAAGAAAACATTTGCAGAACTATCTCAATTATAAAGAATGTACTGGAATGTTACTATTACTTTTAATAACTCTACATAGTCGATTTTTTTTTTGGTAGAACCAGGGTTTGAACTCACGCCCTTCCACTTGCTAGGGAAGTGCTTATTCTACTAAGCCATCTCCCCTGTCCCCATACATAGTCAATTCTATTAACATCATTTTTTTCCTCCACAAACTTTCTTTCTGGTGACTACATTAGAGCCAAGATTCTCTCTCTATAGTGATGCCCTCTCTGCTTCCCACAAAGAGAACACTGCTGATGTCCAGAGATATTTTTATTGTAACAAAAGGGTGAGACTAAGGTGAAGTATGCTGCAGGGAGTAAAGATTAAGGATGCCACGGAACATAGTCCAGTGTACAAAATGGTTTCCAAAACAAAGACTAATTGGTTGAAAAATTCTACATTAGAGGATGATTTGGGGCCAAGTTTTTGGCAGGAGGGGTTGAAAAAGTGAGAAACACAGTCATCGCCTATACATTCCATTCACTTTCCAATACCGATACATGCTACATAAGGAGTGGACAAAAATGTCTTCCTACCACATCAAGAATAATAGGAAAATTTCATCATATTTATGATGAAAATCTCAAAAAAATTTTAATGTTTAAAAACGAAGGTTTTTAAAGGGTTTCACCATTCATTAGATGAGCAAGCGGCACTAATGCCGATCTCAGTAATTTTTAAAGGGAAAAGACCAATCAGGCCTTTCAACCTCCACCGCACATTCTGACTCCTTCCCATTCTCCCTCCACACCAGCGGTTTCTTCCTGTAAATCACCTAACAGGGACATATTTCTGCTAAATTATATCACTTCCCATGTTCCCACAATTTTACACATTGCAGATGCCCTGGCCCTTTATTTGTCATTCAGAGCAACTGAGTTATATTGTTTTGGTTTTGTAGGACTTTTGTTTTGTTTCAAGCTTTATTCCTTGCAGAGTCCATAAATGCTCAGCTTAGCATATCCTGTGCTTCACCTATTACTGCTAGTGCCAAAACAGAGCATGAGGAATCCCAAGTCCATCAGCCCTTGCAGTTGCTCTTCCTCTCATACTCACTCAGATCCTTACATACCTCATACGCTCAGAATTTATAGAAAGAGACATAGCCAAAACATGACGTCTAATCCATCGGGTGTCAAATGTGCTATGGTCTCACAGCATTGAAGAATGAAGTAACAAGCCAAATGAAGAAGTTAGCAGAGTTTTGTGGAAAGCAAACCTGGATTTCCAGGACATGTCCCAGGTAGGTGACTGCTGAGGCTCTTTGTCAGGGGTAACTTATACAGCAAAATCACAACAAGTCAAACTACAATCAACCAATAGGATTACAGGTATAGACGCATAGCTAATATTGATCCAATATGGAAACAAGTCAAATATCAAGGATATATGGGAAGAAGACAGGCATTTTATAAAATTAAGGGAGCATTGGTCTGAATGTTCTGGTCCCCCACCTGTGCACCTGGCACCTATCTGGGCTCACTGGACCAGGTAGTGCTAATTGCAGTAGCACCACAGGTTTCTGGTCATGTCCAGAGAGGCTCGCAGGGTTGGCCGTTGCTTCTCCATCCTGAGACCTGGGTTTCTTCAAATTGCCTCTAACCAAACTTCTGGTATCTGTATTTTCTTGAATTGATTTCCTTGAAGACTCAGTCCCTCACTGACTGTATACTAATTTCTACATAACTTAGGTGTCTATAATAAAAGCTGTCCACTGAGGGAGAGGAAATACCTAGACTGGGAGACAAATAGCTACAGACGTGGTGACTCCGTGGTGATGCCAAGTCCCTGCCTCTCTCAGCAGATTGTCTTTGTTGCTGAGCCAAGCTTGGCCACCTCTCTCCATGTTTCTTCACAAGGCATAGTCTTACAAGAAGTTTCCTCCTGCCATTCTAAATCCTTCATGTGATGAGAGGGCAGTGCCTTGCAGGGCTTCAGACATGACCAGTCATCTTGCATCCAAGGTATTCAGTGTAAGCAAGGCCCCAGCTCTAACAATATTCATAGTGTTCTCAATTCTAATGTAATCAAAACTTTTAGCTTCAACTCTGTTTGAAATGGGAAAATGGATTAGTAGACAAATAATTTGCTTCATAACTATATTGATTGGAGCTCTTTTATAAATTCTATTTTTTTCAAATAACCAATAGCCAAATGTTTAATTCAATACAAATTAACACTAATGGAGATATATCCCAGAACATGTTCAATGGGTATGAAAAAATATACTCAGAAAAACAACTACTTGGATAATTCATTAGGTAAGTGTCTTCATGAAAGTTGGTACTTATACAACTTTAGGGAAAAATACAATAAAATATTATGAGTTATTTTTCCATACTACTAATCCAATTATACTGTGACACAAAATTGTTTTTCCAGGTTAAAACGAAATACATTTCATTTCATCTTCTATGATATAGAAAGTATATTGAGTTATTTTCCTTGGTAAAAATGACTGTAGACTGATGCATCACCCTGACTACTTTAAAATTAATTCCTGATATATAACATTATTTTTAAATATGCAAAATTTAAAAATGTAAAAAAAAAAATCCATAGTTTCATATTGGAAAACTCCTATTACAAAAAAACCATGTTAATGTGCAGAGTAATAGCAGTTCATGTATTACAGGGACATCTTTTTCTCTCTAGATTCAGCAAAGGATAATGCTAAATTTTAGAAGCTTAAGCAGAAAGACCTTTGAATAGGTTTGGAGCTGCAAAGATGAAATGCAGGAAGAATATACAAAGAGGCAATATCCAGGGTCGTTCCTCAGCTTTGTCTCCTGGGAGTCACTCCCAATGGCAAGAGAAAAGTTGGTAGAAAGTAGTCCCTGCACATAGCAGCGGGGTGACTATCTGTGAGGGTGAAATCTGAGATGCTGCATTGCCAAGCACAAAGAATGCAGAGAGGCAGAGAGAGGATCATACACCAGCTTCTGTCTTAAGAAAGAATGTTCTGCTCAGTGTGTGTGTGCGTGTGCGCGTGCGCAGCACGCAGGCATGCGCGCATGTGGATTGAAAAGAAGTGGCATTTAAGTAATTTTATGAAAAGAGAAAGTGTTTAGTAAACTGAGCCTGTGTTCTTCTCAGGGTCAGCAATGCGATTTCCAAACCATTCTGCTCAGTTAAACACTCATGAAGACGTTAGATTTTGTAAAAATGTACTTCACAATATGATTAGAGCCCTTTCAAGGAGAGTATCTTACTGAATGGCTTTTCAGCTTCACATGTTCACATTCTTGAAAGACTAATGGTTCCTTCATTAAAAAGATCACAGCTTTTCAGGTGTCATGCTTGAAGACACACAATGAATTGGTCATTAAGGAAATTCAGTCACTCAGAAAGGACAGGGGAACAACTGGTTGACCCTTCTAATGACTCACAGTGTTGGCAGAACAGCTTTCCCCTACCGGTGGTTTAGAGTTGCAGAACAAGCACTCATTTTTCAGACATAACAAATAGGTATGAGTCCACCAGCTCAGAAACAAGTGCTCATCCTCTAAACAGCAGCATGTATACTGGTGTTTTTCAGGGAAACTGGTCTATTCATAGATGACTGCTGAGCCATACTAGTTCTTCTGGCTAAAAACACATTAACACATCTTCAAAGTTAGGTAAATAATGGCATTCTCATTAAATCATACACATTCAAGACAGCACATCACTAAGATTATTGTAGTTTGAAATAGAAATGCATTTATTGTGTGTTATGCTGCCAAAATGCTTCATGTTGATTTGTTTACCTGAGGCTGAATCCATTTTGATTTCATTACTAATAATGAAAGACACTTTGCTCACCCATTGTGTTCTGTTAATCAGGCCTTACCATGAAACTCTCAGCTAGGAGATGATCTGTATTCTTTCATTGGACACTGTCTAAATACTTGAGCTCAGAATCTTTTTGTGTCTGGATGAAAGATGGACAGGAATAAGGGAGGAAACCTAATCTCTGGCAGCAATTTCACAGTTCCCCTTCTCTGTCCTTTTGCCACTGTCATAAGGAAAAAGATTCTGATAGCGGCTATGTTCTTTCAAGGATATGCTGACAATTTGCTAAGCCTGTGTAAAAGCACACTGGTTACTTCTTGATTAATTTTGAGAATTTTTTTTCACCTTGTGGGGCTTCAAGGCCAAATGAGCCGTCAAGGAGGTCACAGGAACGTAAGAACATAAGAAATGCCATAATAGGTCAAATTAATGAGCCAGCTAGTCAGATATGCTTTCTCCAAGAGTGACAACAGGGTACATTCTGTGCATGCTGTCAAGCTTAAAATGTTTGAGACCATAAGCAAGAAAGTTTTGTACACCAAGGGTCTATTTCAAATATGTGTGATTTCCTTTATTAACATCAAATATGCGTTTATCCATAAATTAACTCTACCTGGCATTTAAATCACATACTAATATTTATGTAATGAGTTCTATTAATCAGTTACCTCTGCTTTTACCTATACTGTTTCACATTTTCAAGTGTTTTCTCATTGAAAGTACACTGGGAGTGATATCCCCTAACCAGTTATGTGTGCTTCTGTATTAAGGTGATTAAATGTTTAACGTCCCCCAGGCAGGGCCCTCTACAACTCTGAGTATCTGTAGAATTTTATTACTGCTCCAGTGTCAATAGTTCAAACTTATAGTCCAGCCGAATATTTCTATTGGTTAATGCCAGTTTGTTCAGGTCGCTATAGTAAAATACAGCAGTCTAAGCAGCAGGCATTTAGTTCTCACAGTTCTAGACACAGGGCAGTCCGAGGTCGCGGGGCTGACCCATCTACTCCTGGTGCGGGCCTGCTTCCTGGTGTGCAGATGTTGGCCTTCTCACTGTATCAGAGGAAGAAGCCAGCCCAGCAGCCTCCCTTCCACTTCCTGGTATGCCATGATGGAGGACCCCGTGGCAGAACCTCATCCAAACCTAATTACTTCCTAAGGTCCCGACTCTAAGTACCACTAAATCAGGGTTCAGTTAGAGCCTCAACTGATGAAGGTGGGCGGGGAGATATTTAGTCCTTAATAGCCTATTTTCTTCTTTCTTTGAGAAAGAAGAAATATCCAGAATTCTTCTCACTGAATAAGGAAGTAAATAAATAAGCATTGTTTCCCAGGGCTTCCCAGCAGAAGCCTGACTGCCAAGAAAGCGGGGTCTGCAACCAACACGCAGCTGGGCTGTGGAGACGTATTTTTAATGGACAACAAAAATTAGCAATTCAAAAACCATTACAAAAGCAACAATGAGGGACAAAAATTTGTAGCACGTTATTTTACACACAACAATAAAATAACTTGTTCAAGATCTTTATAGCATTTTTCCCATGAATGAAAGCCCAATGAAACAAAAGAATATTTTTTTTCAGCTTGAAAGGAAGCCCGCATTGGAGATTCAAGGGGCGAGAGGAGGAACCATGTTTCAAGTTGCAGGCAAGGCCCCATGTTATCCTCTCAGACCCTACAAAATTGCTTTCTTTTGTCCCGTTGTTATAATAATCTTTGTTTGATTCAGAAGAAAATGAATCAAAGATATTTGTCCTTGTTTTATAGGGGGAAAAAATGGATCCAAGAAGTTAAAATGGTGCAATTGCAGGCATAACTTTTTGGTGTGTGTGTTTTGCTTTGGATTGGTTTGTTTTGGTTTGGCTTGGTTTTTAGCAAAAAGAGGCATTCGATGCAAATATGCTTGCCACTGGGTAGCCATGGGTAACGGAGCTGCCAGTATTCTACAGCCATGGGTAGGATCCACAGGGTGGGACTGAAATTTACCGTGAATGTTTAAATAAAACTAAATTGTTACAGTGAGAGATACATTGCCATTTATATCCCTCACTCGGAACACCCTGATCCCCGCATTCTCCTTCACAAGCATCTTCAGGAGGTGTCAACTAAACTACTACAGGGCACAGTGCTAGTGGAGAAGCCGCGCACCCACCTTCCTCACGGGATCTGTCACCACTGGCTCTGCCCCAAAGCCAGCATGACTACAAAATGTGAATGTCTGAATTGATTCAAGACATCAAGGCAGCAGCAACAACACAACTAAAGACACAAGGGCAGACTTCCAGAACTTCCAGAAAGTTGCGGGAAGAAAGGAACGCTTCAGGTAAGCAGCATCGAGAGCCACATGTCTTTTTCTGTTAGAATTGTTTATAATCTGAACAATTGCCATGGTTTTCAATCACATCTCATTCTTTTTTTTTTGTTTTAAATTTATTATTTTTAATTTATTGAAGATAGAAATTCAGTCTTCACTTCTAGCACTGCCATGGATCAGTGGATAATGCCCACCTCCCTCGCTAAACACTGCAAAGCCCTGTCCCATTGGTACTGCCCAGAAGCCATGTGGAAGTATGTGGAGTACACGTCACATCTCATTCTTGGGGCCTCTGAAGATCAAGCCAGAATAATGTCTTCTTTTCAAAAACCTGTTTTCCTCTCAGCTCACCTAGCCCACGCACTTATTTAGTGACTAATTAAAAAGAAAAAGACAAAACAAATACACACAAATCCTACCTTCATTTCTCAACCCACCAAGTAATCCAAGAAATTATTTACTTTTGGATTACTTGGGTTAAACAGCCTTCTCTGCATACTGTATGAGATGTCTTTGATTTCAAACTTGTTTTAAATAAATAGTCCTATCAAAATAGAATGGCCTTAACTTTCAGCTGTGGGAATAAACAAATAGTCTCAATCGATGATGCTGAGACAACCATTTAACATGTTTCAAGAGACTAAGAAAAGAAATATTTTCATGCCTACAACATTAAGTCAGAAATAGCCTTTGGCTCATATTTAGTTTGGTGTTTTCAAAGGCTGTGGGAAAATATGGAGGAAAAAATATAAGCAAAATCAGCAAGGCTACCATGACAACAGCAGGTACTATAAGGCATAGCTGAAACTCCAGAAATCTCAGGGGGACAGAGAGGAGGGTCACTAGGATAGTTCATCAAGCAGAGACATCAAGCATAAAGAGAATTATTGCTAAATGGACAGATACTGGAACAGATATTTATTGTAATGGATTTCCTGTGGAGTGAAATTTTATCAAAAGGGCACTGTTACTGGGGAGAGACCATTTGCTTGAATTTATAAGTGTTTTTTTGCTGTTTTGAACTTAATGTGGAAATATATGCCACACATTTTTATTTCCATGTGATGTCATTTGTTTTTATTTAATGAACACAGGAAGCTACATGTTTGAAGCTAAGGAAAAAAGGTAGAGAAGTTTGTTTTTGTTTTTGTTTTTTTAATTGAAATGCCAGAGTAACTAAGAGAGAACTCATGAGTGAATACTCACCAGGGATCCTCAGACTCCTTCCATCACACCTGTTCTTTCTATTAACTTGTGAGCCTCAAATACTTACATCCTTTCTGTCACATTATCAACAAATTTTTACAATTAAGCACTGTGAGCTGCTCTTCCATTGTTGTTGTAAATGGAGTCCTGAACAGGAGACACACACCTTCCATTATGTTTGAAGACATCAGGAAAAGACAATACAAGATGAATCAAAGTATCAACCGGAGGATGTCTAGACATCAGGACCCACAAGTGAAAAGATCTTGAGTCAGGAAAGAGCTTGGTGTGGGTAGAGAACAAGAGGAGGCGACGTTTCCTGGAACATGGTCAACCGGAATGAGTGAGATTTATAGTGACATTTGAGACAGAGGAACAGATAAGGTCCTTGGAGGAGTGCAAGGGGAACTTCATTTCCTGAACACAGGAACTTACTTTCTATACCCCTGTCACAGGCATCTAAAAATGTAATCTTGCATCTAGATTGCTACAATAAAAACAGATTCTCAGTTCACAATCATTAATAAAGACAAAGCTAAGACGTGATGTGGGTTTGGATGCAGGGTGTAAAGGAAAGGTTACAATGACAACTTCTAGATTTTTTTAAATCAAGGCAATGAGTGAAAGATGGTGTCATTTACTAAGATGGACAGGACAGGGACAACAGATCTGTGGGAAAACCATCAGATGCTAACTCTGTAGCACTTATTAGCATTCAAACTTGTCATCAGATAGATGGTTCACGTGCAGTCTGTAACACTGGGTAACATTTTGGAATGTGGGAATAAACTCTGGATGTCACCCATCTACAGAGGCCACAAGCAATAGGCCCAAATAAGGTCACAGAAGAGGCACGATCTGTAGCCTTAGCTAGGGGCTTCTTAGACACTGAAGAAGTCAGGAAGTGATGGAGTCAGCAAGGAATGTGAGAAGATGTCATAATGAAAGAATGAAAATTCGGTGAGTTCACTGTACATCAGAGAAACCAACAGGAAAATATTTCCACAGTGACACCCAGCTGGATCAGACACTGCCGAGTGGCTCCACAATGGAGAGGCGTGTTGGCTCGGCAACAGGAAGATCACTGGGGACACTCCAGACCAGTTTCTGTGCAGTAATAAGGGTGAGCACAGGTTTAGGGGATCAGATTTTGTATGGGAAATTGGCAAGGAAAAGCAACATTGTGAAAGAAAAGCTCCTTTCAACAGGGCAATGTAACTTTGGTCAGAAGCTTGCAATGCCCAGTGCCATTTAAGATTCAAAGTCTCCAATTTCATTCAAAGGAAAGCTCCAAATAGAAAATGTAGGTTTATAAAAATATGTATATAGTGGTCTATCACTTTCTGGTAATGATTGGAGAAATAGCACCCTGTAAATATCCTCAATGACCCAAGAAATGTTGGAAAATAAAGGGAGTGCATTGTCTCTCTAAACTCCCTTCATACTTGTGTCCAGCTGCTTTTTCATCCTGTCTAGGGTTGGAAGCAGGAGGACTGTGGGGGTGGAAATCAGGCGGATAAGGAGTGCAGCAATGTTCCTTCAGGACAGACACTCCACACCCTGGCTTTGTGCTATGTGGCCCAAGGCATGTAAACACCTCTTGTGAAATTTTTGCACAGCTGCCTTCAAGACCCCAGACCCCTTGTGGTCTCTCACCTGCTTTTCCTCTGGACAGATGAATGTGCTTTATTCTAGCTGTTTCTTAATATCTCCTTGGGCCATCTCTAGATTATTCTCTGCTGAAGCCTTTGTGATTCTCTGAAGATGTTCTTATTAGAACAAGAATAAGCACCAGAGCAGCCTTTTCTCATTTATAGTCTTTAACAAATCCACAAGAAACACTCATGCATTCTTTGCCCAAAGAGATCCTGGGAATAGAGGGAGACTGTAGGCAAAATCAATAGTTCTTCACTTTGCTTCTCTGAACCATTTCATCTCTGCCTAAGTGTTTCCATAAGAGTTCATCACGACATCAGCTTGGCTCTAGAGCCAGGTCCTTGAAGGTCCTTTCAGGATGAGAAGCAGGGTGGAGGAGAGACAGATGGCCTCCTATGGGCTGCTAGGTTCAAAGGGAAATGCTCTAAGTGTTGTTCAGGGTTTTTTAAACTGGCCTTTTGCTACCACAAAGTACATGTAGAAATAGAGAATCACATAATGACTTTAAAATCCTGCACATAATTTGGCACCTACTCTGGAATACAACATGTATTATATTATGTTACTCAGCTGAAATCCAAAATTTAAAAAACAAATTTGAGAAGGATTTTTTTTTCTTTTTTTGGCTACTTCTGGTGCCTGAAGGATGGGTGTGGTGAGGCTTGTGGGGCTTGGAATGGAACCTTGGGCCCCCGAGGCTGACTGCATTTGCCCAAGTGGCATTTTAAACAACTGAGCTATTGGGAAAGCCCCCTAAAAAATAAATTTGAGACAGGACCTCACTGTATACTTTAGGCTGGTCTTAAGTTCTTGACAGTTCAGCAGCTTCAGCCTTCCTAATGTTGGGATTACAGATGTAAACCACCACACCCAGCAGAAAACACAGATTTAAATCTTATTTAGGATTTTTTTTAAGCACATGGCAATCTGGATCAAGCTCCTAGGTTGACAGGAATGATCCATAGGGGGAAACCAACAAATTGATTTCATTCTTTTCCTTCTGAAGCAGATACAGATATCTATATAAGCTAGTAAGCAGTAATATTTTACTATCTTCAGATCTACAACATTATAATGACAGAATGTTTCCAAACATCTGAAGGAGTTTATAAATATTTAATATTTTAAAATAATCTTACTATGCTTCAGTTTGTTGATAAATGTTCAAAAGGTTCACAAAGACTAACAAGTTGTAGTGGAAAAACAAAGTTGATATGATAACTTATCTGAAGTTCCAATTCCAAGTTCTGAAAAGTGATTTATAAATTTTGTTGACTAGGTGATCTAAATGGAGGACAGGATGCTCAGAGTCTCCATTTACTCTACTTCTAATGTTCAAAAGTTTTCTAGAAAATTTCCAATCATTCTACCATGAGGTTTTGTCCACAGCTTGCTGATGCTAATACACTTCATGCAGGACATGCAAAATGTACCTTTCTGAACACTGGGAAAAGGAGAATCTGAAATTTTAAGCATTTGTGGTTCTAGAGTTTATTATAGAGCATTTTAAACCTCTTGGATGAACAAAAATAATACTTTTGTGATTTTAAGTTTCTTTCAGCACTTATGGAGCCCAAATTTACAGAACCCAGTATAAACCAGGGGCTCTCTACTGGAACAGTAAGAAAGAGACCTCTTTGTAACCTTGTCTCACCAGTAGTGTGCAGACTCTAAGGAGCAAATTAGAGCAAGATACAGTGCGCTATGTCTGAAGAAAGCTGAGCTTTTCTGCGAGCTTTTTTATTTCATCTGGCTTACAACATTAAGCATGTTAATAACCAGAACAGTCTTGCAAGTCATTTGACCAAGGCTGCTTTCAGTTCCCTGGAGTTTATGCATACCGTACTGTAAATCTATTGTAGTAATTTTGAATATGTATTACAGATACAAAGGGAATCTACATTTAATCTAGCTCTAAAAATCGTATTTTAAAAATCATTGGAGAGGAGGATAAAGTTTATGGTGCATAATCCCATTATTATAGAGTTTTGGCTGACCATCAAAATACCTTTTGATACCACAGATCTGTTTTAATCTTTAAGAACCTTTGCACTGAACCAAAAAGGTTTTCAGGAGCGACGGTGCTGAAACTTGTTGTGCGGTCAACTATTATATGTGGAGTCCTGCATCACTCGCTGAGTTACCATCAAAGGCCGCCAGAGAGTCAGAACCAGGCAATGTCTGCTTTCTCATGTGTTAAATCTGACTCACAATTAAGTTAGAGAGCAAACACAGACATGTGTGAGTGCCAGAGAATAATTCTCAACCTGACTTTCAGGGCACAAAAGTCTTTCAAAAGCTTTTGATGACAAATAACCATGTACAAAAGCTGAAAATGTATACATTGCAACCCCTTGTGCTTAATTCTTTCCTCAGGAAGCTTGACTGTGTTAGAAAACAAGATACAAAAGAAATAGAATGCTCATTAATGAAAATTAATTTTGATGTTTTAAATTTCTAAATTGTAGTAAAACTCACACCTAAGTGTCAACTATATCCTGCTCAGCTTGACTTCTAAAATATTACAAGTTAAGGGGCCAAACTGTAGCCTTAATAGGAAGCTATAACATAATAGGAAGCTAATTATGTCCCCCAAAAATTCATGTCTTTGGGTTTGTCACGAAAATGTTCCTTTGATGACTATCTCTACAGGACCCAAAAGTAGTATTTTCTATGAGGGTGATTAATATTTATTTCTGTTTTACTTACAAACTCTGTTGTATGCCTGAATTTATAGCCACTATTATCACAGGGAAAAAGAGGTATGGGAACACAGGGTAAAGAAAGTAAATAATGCAAGAAGCTCTCTCACAGAAACACTAATGCCTGCTTTCTCCCAAGGTGCTGGACTTTTTGTATTTTGTTTCATTAGCTCACATTTTGTTTTCTGATTGTGTTGTTGTTTTGTGTATGTTTTGATTTTATTATAAATGCTGCACCTTTATGGAAATAAGCATTTTTCATCCTGTTTTTCTTAATATCTAGAATTTAGAATAGAGTAAATATTTCAAGAAATGTAAACATCCTTTCCACATATAGTTTAAAATAAGCAAAAACTAAGTGTTTATCAAACAAGAGGGTGTATAGTTGATACTGAGATTTTGATTTTCAAACTCTAATTCATTTTTAATGTACATATGAGGCATGATAGGGAATGTTCAAATTTTTTGAAAGCATACTACAATAAAAGATGAGTTTCTATTAATCCTCATTTATAAAAACCTCCCCTTTTCTTTGAACACATGAATTTGACTGTCTTCATCGCTTTCTGAAGCAGTTCTAGAAGTCCTTAGTGTGTCTTCACAAAGTCAGTCAGATCCCCTCAGGATTTACCCTGAAACCCTGTATAGCAGTTTGTAGATCCCTTCTCAGTGTCAGCCATGTGGATAAATCACACTATTGCTTGACCATTTTGCTCTCTGTGAAAGCCTGAGAAAATGTTTTCTCTCTAGGTGACTCTCCTTAGGCACACTCTGCACCTTGACCACTTTCCTCAGTGGACCTATAATCTCCTTGTTCAGAAAATTTGGGACACAACTGAGGTACAGGATGTTACAGCACAGGTTCTCTGCTGCATCTTGTACTGTAAATAACTTCTATGAAGACAACAACATAGAATGTTGTTAATGTAACTGTCCTACTAACCTGTTTTGAAACTATCACATTACCGTTTCTTTCTCAATAAAATTAATTTTAAAATAATAAATGAATAAAAAATAAAAAGGTGTTGCTACTGCGGAGTGCTGTCCAGTGGAAAGGCAGATTATTAGAAGCACCACAGTGCGTCTTCACCCTTCCTGTTCACCAGGTCTGCTCTATGTGACTTCTAACTCTTCTCCAAAGTCAAAGTAACCATGAAAGGTAAAAATTCTAAATCAATTCAGGACACTGGGGCATCTACCACAGAGTACATGAAGCCACAGAAGACATCTGGAGTTGTTTCAGAAAGTAGCAAGAACAATGGGTAAGGGATGGCCAAAGTGAGGGGAAGTTCTGGGGGGAATTAATGGCAGTCCTGCTTGCTGTAACAAAGATTTTTAAGCACTCAGTGTATTTTTTCATCACGCTTTACAGAATGAACAGTTGTACTGGTGCAGTGTGAAAGTTAGCAAAGTTCCTACTCTGAGTTCTGATTTTCTTGGGGAAAGAATTGTTTCATGTTTTCTGGAAAATGAAATTTGCCTTTCTGGCTTCTTTTCAATGTCTTGATGAAGTAACATGACATAAGAACTTTAAACTTGCAATTCAATTGTAGCCATTTGCCACTAAGCTGAACTGTCCCTAGTTCACAGGATGCATTGTAAAGCACAGCACCTTTCAGGTTAGAGATACTAGTACAGTCTCCTTGGCCAGATTTTAAAGTAGGAAACCTGTTCCAGGCAAGCTCACTAATTTTGATTTTCCCACTTACTGTATTTCTTTCCTAACTAAAAATATTTTTCAATAAAAATAAGAAAGGTGGAACCAATAAAAATAATGGAAACATTTTCCAGCAGTGATTCTCATTCTGGTTGACAGGACTGAGGAGAAAACCATAGCTGTGAAGAGGCTCTCTACCTCCATAAATGTTTTTTAGTTACTAGGTGGAACTGGTAAGCAAACTTTCCTGAACCTTTCTTTCTTTTTCTTGAACAATTACCCTGTCTGATTCTCTTTGGGAGTGTGTCTAATTCATTTTTCTAGTTTAGCAAGACTTGCCCTGAGTTATTTCCTATTTCCTTTATTGCTGTGAATAGAAACACTCCTCTGGATGTGGAGGGCCTGATGGCTGGGGTTGTCTCCTTAGAATCAGCATGCTCAGGTCCAGCTCTGTACAGCCAGAGGATGTCGGCTCCTGGCAAAACTTGCCTTAATAGAGGGGTAATAAACAAACACAGGCAGACAGCATAGTGAAAGAGAGCAATCCCCCAGCTAAGGGACCCTCCTTTCAAAGTGCCTGAAAGATAAATACAGTGAAGAGATAGTCCAATTTCAAGCTCTTTTTAAAGCTTTTTTGATTGATATTTTATAAAATACAGACACTCTCATACTTTTTGTCTAGTGTTTAAAAATCTTTAGTGTTGAAATTAAAAGAAAGTGGAGAATAAAAGTCTCTTCTTTTTAAGAACATAATTTAGAACACATCTGTCACTTGTCCACACCACTCATTATGTTTCCATTAAAGGTATTACTTTCCACTTGGCTTATGTGATAGGTCACTTTTGTGCTAAATTTCTGCTCAAAAAAAAAAAAAAAAGATTAAAACATACACCCACGTTTTATTTTTTTTAAATTCACATTAAATGAAAATTATTTTACTTTGGCTTATGTTTCCTTAAGCCAATTTTGAAAACAGCCTTTGTGATGTATTCTAAGGTCAGTATAACCTACCTACTATCCACAGTCATTCTGACTCTTTTCACTCATCATTCACCAAAAAAAATCATTTTGTTAATTGTAGCAGTGACATTATTATGATATTCTCTCTCTCTCTCTCTCTCTCTCTCTCTCTCTCTCTCTCTCTCTCTCTCTCTCTCCCTCCCCATTTCCTGGAACAGGTTTCCTACTTTAAAATCTGGCCAAGTAAAAAATATGACTACATCAAATGACCATACACTTTAAATGACATGATTTTACTTTGCTGTTGAATTTTAGAAGCATGCACTCAATGTGAGGGCAGAAGCTGCACCTCACTTATCATAAGCAGGTGACAGATGTGACTGTAATACCACATCACAGGTAACGAAAGCAATACTCATCTCTTGAAAAACAGCATTTAATCCTTTTAAACCTTGTACATGTAAGAAAACATCTCACCTGATGTACACAAACAGGTCATAGTCCTTCATGCAATAATTCACTTAGAGCTCAGTGCACAGAGGTCATTATATATATATATATATATATATATATATATATATATATATATATATATATATATATAATTCCTTAGTGCATGCACACGTGGAACACATGGGTAGCTTTAACACCTAGGCTTCCCTCTCAATATTTCCTATCAGCCTCCTCTCTAGCTGAAAACTGTCCCCGGTAAAAACGTTTCATGTGTCAAGAGTAATCTCTAAATCACCTTCCCGCTTCTTTCCAGGTCTCATTCACAAGGGCAGTCTCTAGTGCCACTCCCAAAGCTTCTGCTTTTCCTTGGGCCTGCCACAGGGCCATACATACTTCCTGCTGTGCGATGGACTTGCTGTAGCCACTGAAACAGAAGCACAGCGAAACACTTCATCTTTAGCCGGGGAGATGGCTCAATAGAATAAGCTCTTCCCTAGCAAGTGCAAGGGCCTGAGTTCAATGCTCGGTTCCAAAACAAAAAGAAATACATCATCTCTCAGAATGTTTAAGAGCTACATTCCCTTGTCTCTGGGAAGTCCATCTCTACGTACAAGCTCCTTCCTCGCTGCACAAGGGGCAGTGCTTCCTGCGGGCCATTCACAAAGGAAGCCTGACCTGAGAAAGAGCTCAGATTTTACTTTCTATTTGCTCATTCACTACAAAGTAATGTATTCTACTCTAACACATCTGTCACAGCAACCTGAAAGCCCACCAAGAGCCAGCAAAGGTTAGCAAACATCTGACCACATTTATTAAAATAATATATATCTAATATTCTTAACACCTTATAAAGTTTCTTTAATTTAAAAATCTAATAGTGAGGGGCTGGAATATAGTTCAGTGGCACAAGCATCTGCCTGGCAAGTGCAAGGTCCTGAATTTTATTCCTGGTACCAAAAACCAGTAAAATAAAACAAAAAGTGCTTCTTGTTAAAGAAGAAAATGCTTGAAAAACAACATTTAATTCTGTGTTAAATTAATTTAATCCAAGTATTAAAAAATCAAATAATGATTCATTGAGCTCCTTTTTAAAAAAAATAAGATTTTTAAAAATAAGAACATGTTCTCAATAGTTAAAGGTTTAAATAGTATTTAAGAAGAGGAAGAAGACAAAGAGGAAGAGGAAGACAACGACGAAAAAGAGAAGAAGGAGAAGAAGAAGATGGAGAAGAAGAAGGAGAATTTCCATATTCACAGAAAATTCCTAAAATCAGCTATGTTTTGTGTTAATTTCACGATGGTTAAAGGCGACATGTTAGAAGGCCATGTGTGTTGAAAAAGGAGTTAAAGAACAATTTCCGTGTCACATCTGTTGAAATGCACTTTGAAGAGCAAGAGTAGGGTACATAAAAAAAGAGATAAATGTTCACAAAGAAATTAATAATTCTTTTGAAGAGTTAAATGGTTTTATTCTAAATTTTCAGATTATCTGTACAGGAGAAAACACAGTCGCTCGATGTCAGATTACTTGTCAGACCCCTCGAAATGTCTCAAGGAAACCATCTGGAAGCTGCAGAGCATTAGTCAAAACCTCAGCATACACGCATAAGGGAAGGCAAGGCTGCAAGTCCTGGCTGAGTAGCATGACTTCCTGGACCTCTGAGGAGACTAGAATCAAAGGAAGTTGCCAAGTGCTATCACCTATGAACCGGTAGCTATGGCAGTGTGTTACAGTGAGCGATCATTCCATACAGCCCCTGACAGCTGACATGAGGTGGTTTCAGGCAATGTAATTAACAGAAAAATGTGTGAACTTGAGGAAATCCTGGGACCCAAGGTCATCTAGTGTTGAAAAACTCAACAGAAGAAAATGCATACTCCTGTGACAAACACTAGCTTCCAAAAATATGTATATGTGATTCTGCACAACAGAATCAACTACTATTTCACAGTGTTCACTTGGGACATAGCAGATAGAAATACAAAGATGTTGGGAAGATCTTCTGTGGCCTCCAGAGCTTCCCAGCCTGGCGCCATGCCGAGCGTTCTAAGCTCAAGTAGTGTAATGCGGACTGTAACAACATTTATAGCTTCAGAGTGTGACAACAGCAAGGATTTTATAAGTACTTACTTGGACAAATTAAACAGTGATTGAGAATTAATCTCTCCAATTTATGTTTTCTAAATAAAAATCTTAATTTCTGCAAAGGTGCTGTTCTTCATCTGGGATATTCACAAAACCCCTTCCTCAGCATGTAGAATTTATTATGAAATATTATCATAATTTTATAATAATTATTATAATAATCCTAATAACACAATTTAAAGCATGTAATTAATACCCTGTAGATTAATTAAAAAGTAAATGGTTGTACACAAGTGACCAATAGAGG
>PVKA01025683.1:18349-32770 GCA_004027165.1 Ctenomys sociabilis
ATAGATAGATAGATAGATAGATAGATAGATAGATAGATAGATAGATAGATGGATGGATGGATGGATGGATGGATGGATGGATGGATGGATGGATGGATGGATGGATGGATGGATAGATGATAGATAGATAGATAGATAGATAGATAGATAGATAGATAGATAGGCTCTCATTTCTTTCCTGACACTAATCTTATAAAAAATAAAGCACTGCCTAGATGTTTTAGGCTGCAAATAATTTACTAAGAAGCAAAACCTATTCAAGTTGGCATCAAAACTTCTTACCTCATACATCAAGAAGGCTTGGTTGATTAATTCAGTTGTTTATCAATGTCCTCAAAACTCTCAGTTCTACTAAAATTTTCTTTAAAATCACATATAACATATCAGCTTTGCCATCCTAGCTCTAAAGACCATCCCTGTTTTCTACTGTTCTGGGTAGGCACAAAGTTTTTGAACAAAAATGGAGAAGAGCCAATTCTTGTGTATTCTTTTATTAACAAGAAAACCTCCCCATCTCATTAGCTAGTAGGAATCACATGTCCATCCATCCAAAAACCTTTCCCTTTTGAATGAAATGCAAGGCTCTGTGAATGCTTTAGATGAACAGGAATCACCAGGGTTCCCCAGCCTTTACATTCATGGGTGCACAGGAAACAGTGACCCAATTCCCTCAAAATTAGAAATCAATCAAAAAAAGCAAAAGGTGTAGATTTGGAGGGCAGAAAACCAGGAATGCCTACTGTATATGTTCTTTTTGGTGTTTGCTAAGTTCTGCTATTCACGTATTCCAAATTACAAACTCACTTCCTGCTAAAACATGCGTGTAACCTCAGGTCAGTGAGGCACTTTTCCAGTCATTCACAGAAACGGTAGGCAATGAAGTTTGAGTCTCCCACTATGCATGTTTGCTGTCGACTAAGGACCAAAGAGGTGACCATGTACTTCCTTGTACCAGCTCTCATACTGTTAGAAAGTGGCCTTTGCACAATCTATTTCACACACTTGTTGAATTTTTAGTGCCTTGCCTCAGTGGATTTCCCAACTCACTGAAATACTGGCTGGTATTTCTAAGCTCAAGAAAGTTGACTTTGTGGACAAAATCCATGGCTTCATAAACTTCATGTAGGCATGAGCTGCACTGCTATTGTCATGAGTTCAGCATTAAAATATGAGCAATATATATTAAGTTTTTAAGTACAAACACCTAAAACAAAAATATTATAACCTAAGGCTTCCAGGAACCTAATCCTGTATTTCCTCTAGGCAAAATGGTTCAACACTGGCAAATTGAGTGTTCACAGGTACTTTACAGACCATAACTTCCACAAATATCAAAAATCAACAGTGTAATGAAACCAAGATGTAACTAGGTCAAGTCACACAATCATAAGTTATGGCCCAGAACTCAAATCTCAACCTTACTGATTGTGTTAAGGACCATGGACTTGGCTCTGAAACCAGTGAGAAGACTCTGAAAGGTTATAAGTAGGAAGAAATGAGCAGAGACTTGCATTTCTAAACTACAGTCTTGAAAACAAATTAAAAGAAGACTTCATGTAGGAAGAGCCGGCAAGAGTGCTGCTGTCCTCATCAGGCAAGGAGTGCTCATAGGGAAGTGACAGTGGCTAAGAAGCCAGGGACTTGAGCATCCAATTGTTTTCCTTCAAGGCAGAAGAAAACAGCAGTTATAATGATGTAAACCTGGTCATCAAGAGAGGGTCTAAGTGAAGGACATTAAAAAAGAACAGCCACTTCTGTAACAAAAAGAGTGTCAATAAAAGATAAAATGAAGAGAGGAAATCACCCTCTTGCCAAATATTACTCAGTATGACTAGAGCTGGCTTATTTTCAGATCCTTAACTGAAAATCTTAGCAAGATCCTATTTCACAGTCTCTATTAATATTAGAATGTTAAATTTTAATAAGTAGAAAAACGGAATTCATAAGGTTTCTCAGTTGCAACCAGTAGGGAACTGACCAGTCATTTGTGATTTTACACATCTCTTGGTTGAAACAGACTTACAAATACAGATCCAAGCATTAGGATACATCGTGTAAATATATGTCTCTCCCTAGAGGTCCTTCTATCCCCAAAGTAATGACTGAATGACAGTCACATTATAAATACCATATTCCCATCTGTGATCAACATTCAATTTTTTCTGATGTGCTATTTAAAGTAAAAATACATTCCAATCCCCCACCAAGCCTTTAGAAACATTACACATTCAAATGCAGGTAAGTAAAAATGAGAATTATGATTTTTAATTTTCACTACCATGTTACATTTCCATGGGAACATTGAGAGCCTGGTGTTTTTCAGGTTTTCAGGGACTATATAAAAAGAAGTAAAGAAAAGAGAGAAAGAAAGGGAGTCTGAGGGTATAGTCACACACACCTGTAAACCTAGCACACAGGAGGCTGAAGCAGGAGGATCACTTTGAGTTCAAGGCCAGCCTGTATTACATAGTGAGTTCAAGGCCAGCCTGAACTGCATAGCAAGACTCTGTCTCAAAAACCTAAACAGGGGCAGGCAAGGCAGCTCAGCAGACTAAAGTGCCTGCTTAGGCAAGCTTAAGCAAATACAGGGACCACTGTTCAGTTCCTGGCACAACATACCACTCCAGCCCCAAACTCAAGGCAAGCTGAGCTGGCCAGAGTTCAGGCATAGTGGTGTATGCCTAAAATCCCAGAACTGGGGAGGCTGCAAGCAGGAGGATCACTATGACTCTGAGCTGCAATGAGACTGCAACAGGCAAATACATTTAAGAAAGAAAAAAGAAAAGAAAAAGAATGCTAAACTTTAAAAGGATCGAGTATGCATCAAGCATAGAGCACTTGCACATTTTCATGCCTATGTCATGTGAACAATTTTAATTATCTTGTGATAAGAATACGCTGTGCTGTGTAATACCCAAAACAGCAATGCAAACCTTTTTATGCCGTGTATTTCAAATATGTGCTAGATACAGTACACAAATGATACCCATTCTTGAATAATGCATTATATAAGCATGTTTTAAAGTGACTATGACAGGGGCCAGGGAATCCATCCAGTGCTCCCCCTGGGGCTCACTGAGATGGCAATTGAGACTGGGCGTGGTGGCACAGGCCCATAATCCCAGCTCTTGGGAAGCTGTAAATAGGCAGATCACTACAAGTCTGATCTAGTAGTGAAACCCTGAACACCCTGTAGACCCTTCACTAAAATACAAAAATAAATAAATAAATAAAGCAGTGAACTCATAAATGCCTTCCGTGGGGCTGGGGAGATAGCTCAGTAGAATAAGTACTTGCCTAGCAAGCTAAAGGACCTGAGTTCAATCCCCAGTTCCACCAAAAAGAAAAAAAAGAAAAGAAAATTGCTTTCCAGGACAAAGAATCTACAGAATAAGGTACAGGATTCCGATATAAACCCTCAGGGGACTTCACTGACCTCATCAGAAACAAAAACTACATGTTTTGGTATATAGATCTTGCTCTATCTAGGCCTTAACCATCCAGCAGAAAAGTATAAAAATGAGGTATACACTGAGGGGCCATAATAATAAGTTGAGCTGTAAATGGCTATAGTCAACAACTTCTTCAGATAGCTCACTATTGTTGTGGAATGCTGGATTGTGTTGGATTGTGTCGTCAAGTTCAGGTACCTAAATTGGTTGAATGACAATGGAGTGCCCATCTTTGACAGGTGTAGACAAAGGAAGGGGTATAGAAAGGAAGAATCATGATGTGTGTGTATGGACAGTACAGTTGGGATAGATAACACCGTGCTTCTACATGAGAGGCAAGATTTGCACTAATGGTGATTGGACAGGATATTCTGTTGGCTTTTAATACTATGTACAACAACTAGGAAAATAACAAGGTAGAAAGTATTAATTATTGAATCTGTGATAAAATTCAGGTATAAAAAATAAGATAAGTAAACAGCTACACTCTCTTAATTTACTTATAAGAGACATCTGCTATAATAATGTCTTTAAGTATAATATTATGTATGCATGTTGTACGATGCCAAAACATTATGAAAACAGTTTGCAATGTATTAATTTATTGAATCTATCTTGTTAAGGTGTCTTAACACTGTCTCGATATTTGTACTTCAATAAAACAAAAAATAAATTTTAAAAAAAGAAAAAAAAAAGAAAGAAATGGTCTGTACTATTTCAGATAAGTTTGGTAAGTGTTGGAATTTAAAAGAAGCACACAGTAAGGGTATATTCAGTGTTACTCTTCCTTCTGTTACAATTCTACCCATGATTTAGGCTGAGTATCTGTAACAAGAAAATGACGTTTTTAGACTATCTTCATCAAGATAAATGCTAGCAGCTCTGGCAGATTAATGCCAACCCCTGTGGTTTAACAGAATAAGTGTTCACCTTTCACATTGGAATCAGTGAGTGCATGTTCAGTTGTACAACCTTCTACACGATCACAGGGTCTCACACCACCACTATTGCAGGGCGCAGCTCTCTTTCGGGCCACGACAACACTCTTCATTTAGCTGGCAGATGTGAAGGAGACCACGGCCAAGGCCCCTCTGCATCTTAATCCCTGATCTGGAAGTCATTTCTTTCTTTCTTTCTTTTTTTTTTATTTTTATTTAGGACAGGGTATACAGAGTCTACAGTGTTCACGGTCTCACTACTATATGAGACTCCTAATGACCCACCTGTTTACAGCCTCCCAAGAGCTGGGGTTTAAGTGCACACCCCCACACCCAGTCTCAGTTGCCACTGTAGCAGGCCCCAAGGTTGGGGCCAGCACGGCAGGCCCAGGGAATGGAAGTCATTTCTGTAGAAAGCCCTTCCTGGTCCTTACTGCAGCCCAGGAAATTTGTATTTGTAATGCCATGGAAAAATTCTTGGAATCTGGGTGAGTTAATTCCAATCTACCTCTGTTAGGGCAATATGTGGTGAAAAAAAGGCACTAAGACCAGCTAGGGTGTTGGATAACCAGAACAAAGACCTCAACCCAGGGCCAAGTTCATGTTTTATTAATTTGTGGAGAGGGGAGTGGCTCAGGGATAAGTGTTTGTAGCAATGGGGGAAAGTACATGAGCGCTTTGGGCTGGGCCAGGTAGCGGGCCTGAATCCCCTCTACATGATACAAAGAAAAGGACAGAAAGAGCGATCTGTACAACACAATGTGTTGTAGTATCTAACAATTTGGGTTCAGTGCATCAGGTCTGATTGTACTGTTTTTTTTTTTTTTTGTTTTTTTTTTTCTGGTCTTTTTTGAGATAGGGTCTCACTATGCAGTTCAGGCTGGCCTTAAGCTCACTTTGTAGCTCACGCTGGTCTCGAACTCACAGCAATCCTCCTGCCTCAGCCTCCCGAGTGCTAGGATTACAGGCGTGCGC
This sequence comes from Ctenomys sociabilis, assembly GCA_004027165.1. NCBI lineage: Eukaryota > Metazoa > Chordata > Mammalia > Rodentia > Ctenomyidae > Ctenomys > Ctenomys sociabilis. The sequence continues at coordinate 23,715 of PVKA01025683.1, forward strand.
CACCACACCCGGCTGATTGTACTGTTTTATGCCCTTGGAAGTCATGGCTCCCCCACCCTCTTTTTAGCCTCTTAATTTAAAACTCAATCCCAGCTGACTGCCCAGTTCTCCACGTGGCTCACACATGCTCTTGGGAGCTACAAGGCAGAACAACACTGGTCTGTCACCTTGCATCAGAGACTATACATCATCACCATGCCAGGCCCATTTGCAAAGCTTAATGATGGTCGAGGAGATAAGGAAAAGTCCAAGCCAACTCTGTCCAAATCAGTTTGTGGACAGAGGGCCAGGCTTAGCCAAAATGGAGACAACTGCTCTTCTTTCAAGGCGTGGCAGCCACAGTTTCTTTTTATTTTCTATCAATGAAAAGTCATCACATAGCCCCACCCTGGATGGATGTCAGAAACTAACAAATGCCATCTCTGGCTGGCCAGTCACTGTCCACAAACGTCTCTTCACTGGGCAAGACTCACAAACTTCCTTCTTGATAGCTCCATCACACCTGTCATTTGCATTTCTACTCCGTATCATTTTTCCTGTAAAAATTTAAAACTGGTTACAAAAGGAATCAAGTCTATACACAAATTCCATATGCAATGAATCTTTTCTTATTGTAATAGGGCAGAAATATCTGTTATGCCTCTTCTATAATACTAAAGTAAGTTTCAATTGCATCTGTATCTTTATGTAAAATAGTGCTGCCGCTACTAATCATAATAATAGAAAATCACAGTGAGAGAGATTGCAAGTTTCAGCATATACAAAGAGCATTCCTCTTTTCTTCTTCCATTCTTTACTCCTCGTAAGAGTTTTAAGCTTATGACAAAACATATTTGCCCATTTTCCAGACAGAAAGCTCAGAAGTGTTGAATACTGCTGGAAGAGTCCTTAATCCACATGCACTCAGTTAGCATCTTAGAAACTAAGGTCCAATATATCAGTTTTTTGTTTATTAACATTTTTTCAGATAAAGATTTATATTGACACACTGATAAGCCACTGATCAAAATACCACCATTTACTCTGCATATGATTTTTTTTTCCTGGCCAGCTCAGCCCACCCTTGGGGTGGGGCAAGCACTGCTTGTGGTGCCTGGGATCGAACCACCGTCCTTGCACTAGCTTAAGCTTGCCTAATCAGGCACTTAGACAGCTGAGCTATATTGCCAGCCTTCTGAGTATGATTTTAAGTATCTGCAGAATCTAAGATCAGCCTTTTTTCCTCAGTGGTACGGAAAAAGTTGAGATACAAACGGCGAGTGCTTATTATTTGGATTCCTATCAACCAGGCCATAAAATATAGTAAGAAGTGAATATGCTGCAGATATAAACATTGCCTGAAAATGATTATGAAGCTATTTGAAGTAAAAGGTGAGGGTGCTATTTAAGATGAGGTGCTGATCTCTTAGAGAAACTGTTAAAAGGATGTTGGATTACCTTGGACTCAAAAGAAGTTATACTTAATTCAGGAGTGGCCTCAAGAAAGAAGAAGCAAGGCAAAAATGTTGGTAGCTACATGATTAATAATGATTAATACCATTCTTGCTTTTGAAATGCATTTAATTGACACAAAAATCATTCATTTAAAAGCATAGTAATAATGCAATGATGTAAGGGTTTTTAATGAGTGCTTCATAGGAGGCAGTAGAAAGATAGCATCAGGAAAGGGTGCTAGAGCTGCTCAAATACTGATGGACAGATAACATAAGATGGAAGGAAATGAAATGAAATGTCTTTTGTGGCAGTTTACCTATATAACTTAAATAGAACTCAGATTTATCAGAAAGCAAGAGCCTACCTTCAGCTATAATTTGCCATTTTCTACACTACCTTGAAATTATTTCAATCCTTAATTTCAAAACCTGGAATAAAGAATTCTCTATAGAATACATATTCTTCTTTCCAGGTTAACTCTACAGCCAGTGTAAGTCTCAAATAATTTCCAGCCAGGATGCAGCATTCACTGAATACACTACTTTCAGATTTTAAAAGGCATTTATTGGTTGTCAAGATAACCGTTCTTTAACAGCTCAATTTGGCATGCTTTTGTTTTTAATTTAAATGCAATGAAAATTAATTTTGTCTTAAAATTTCCATGTCATTTCCTGGGATGATTGAAGCTCGCCTGGAGGGGGGATTATGGCTTTAGTCTTCAGAGAAAAATAAAATAATTTCCACAATTTCAAAATCTTTCCATTAGTGGGTATATATGGCCTGAATTTCCAACCTAGGGAGCTGAACATATGCTCCCTCTACTCTGAAAGACATGATGGCAAATTGCCACCATTGAACATGAGAAGAATTGGAGATGTCTAGCAATAAACAATTATGAATTTGAATGTAAGGGTAGTTCATTACATACAATCCCTAATATGAATATACAGACCTAGTTCACAGTGGTGTGCTTTCCACAATTCACAAAAGAATGTATCCTATCTTGGAGTTACTAACGTCAGCCAGAAGCCAAGTACAATTCAAGAGGGAATGATGGAGAAAGAAAAATGCATTGCAAAAAGGTACTGTAATCTACTGGAAAAAGTTTCTCCGCTCTGTAGCAGCACCACCTGTGATTTCTATTTTGTGGATTGTTAAGAGGACTTCAGTTTCCAGTGGTGGTGATATTCGCTGGGGACCAGATTCACTCCCTGGCTTCAAATCAACAGCACAGTCTTACAGATTTCTGAGGAAAGATATATAATGCTGTCAAAAAATACAGCATATTGTTAAATTGTGCGTTAAAAATAAGATCTAGAAGTCACAGAAAAATAACTTAACAAAATTGTGCAATAGAAATATTATTTCTAGAAAGCACACATTGTTTTCCAAAACAAAATATGTTCTCTATTTAGCATCTTTATATGAAGTCATTTTAAAGACATGTTTGAATGGCATTCATGAAACACAAAGCAATTTTCCCAGCTGATCTGAAGACTCACAGCATCCCTGGGGACTCAGAAAGGTAAAATTGTATTCTTTTTACTATTTTATAAAGAAGGAGTCAGTGAATAGTTAGATTATGTGGGTTAGCCAAAGTCATAAGGCAGAAAAGTGGCAGGCCCACGAATCAAACCCTTAATATCTATTCTAGCCTAGAAGGGAGTTGTCAAGCACACATGTGGTCTAACGTGCCCTGCTATCTTTCAGCATGGCTAAAGCATACTCCATCCAGGCAAACAGAGCCTTAATTCATTCTTAAATTTGCTCGCTAAGAAAACCTAAAATGCATTAAAAGGCACATCATGCCATGGCCTTGGGAAAAAACATTCTCTCTCATTGCCATTACACAGAGAGACGAAATCATATCAAAGTAAGCTCGACAGTTAAAAGGGAATAGGAAATAAAAAGGAAGTGGCCAAGCAGTGCTGGTGGCAGCTGTCTGAAAGAGAACATCAGCAGGATCAAATAACAGAACTTTCTTAGTTGATTCTTGAAAGCACAAATTTAGAAAAAAAAAAATCATACACACCATTATGGCTGAATCTAAATACACATCCACACACTCGGTTTCGCTTTAGAAGGTCCAATGGCAAGCCTCTCACAGGCAGACCAGATTAAGCACCAAACCCAGACGTCTTTGAAGTCAGCCAAGACAGTCACTTAGATGGCCTACTTTGAGAGTTGAAAGCTCACGTGCCTTCCTGCCTGGCATGGGGCCTCAAGCTCCTCCAGGAAAGCCGTTTCTGTGAGTTCAGCCTCAAATACAACTATGTGCCAAGGAAAGGATAATTTTAATCACAATCACTCATTATTGCACTAGTTGGTCAGGATATCTGGGAAAGAATCAGGTATTTTTAAATGACAGTAAAAGAAAGAAAAAAAAGTCAGGAAAAGTCTAGAGGAATTTATGACACCCACAAAGGATGAGCCCTGCCACTAGCAAATTCAGCAAATTGCTCATTTGCTTGAAAGAAGGGAGAGGCACCCGCTAGGTAGTGTAATAATGAATTCTAAAGATCTCACTGGGTTTCCCTACCACATTTAAGTCACTGGCTTAACCGTGCAAAATTGATTATCTGTTTAAAATCCATCATTGTCCCCTTCTCATTCCGTCTGCAACCACCATTGCAGCTTCATTTCCGTGCCATCCCCTGCAAGCCCATTGCACACAGGCCTTGCCTACCTGTGCGCTGCACCTCGCGTCTCTTTCCTGTGCGCAGTGCCCTTCACTACACACACAGAGCACACACACCACACCCTCCATCTAAGTATACCCTATTTTCTTTCCAGAAACTTTATTTAACCTGTTTGTGGTTCTTTCTACCTGGAATTCATATGCTATAAAACATGCATGTAGCATCTCATCCTGATTTTTCACCACTCACCACAAGTCATTCCCCAAGAAAATATTGCCAAGGGTAGGCAACACATCCTTTTTATCAGTTCCAAGTGCGCTCTATACATACAGGTCCTGGTTAAAATATTGTTATGTAGAAATGTTCAGAAAGTTGAACAAACACAACTGAGGGCCAGTTTCTCTCTAACCACACAAACTGACTACCATGGTTCAATAGCAAGAAAGGAATCCAAGAAGAGGTAAAAGAAAAAAACTAAAGCAGCATCCAACAACTCAGAGAATCATCTACAGTTGAGACTCTTCTTCTATTTCCTGAACACTCCGTGTTGAGTGGTTAAAATAAAAAGAAAAACATGGTTAAAGAAAATGGACATTTTTATCCTTCGTGTGCTAGTGCTGGTCGCCATGGAAAGCACAATGCAAACAAAGAGCTTAAAGCTGGGGAAAACATAGTATTTCTTCATCCACTGTACAATATATTTCCTTCATGAAAGAACATTGTTAGCCCACCAGTTCCTTTAAAAGTAGAAGAAATAGAAGGCAGAAAAAAGTATTCAGACCTTTGAATTAAAAAATATCAGCTGACAACTGAGCTTTTAAGCTAAAAGTAAATAAACCAATAGAATCAAGAGCCAGTTTTATTTCACTTTGAAAATAATTAACTGTGACATCCGTACCATCAAAGTGACCCTTTCTTCAGGAACAAAACACAAAACATTGTTAATTGCTTAACTAAGCTTTTGAGTTTGTAAATGGTTAATTTTTATTATTTTACTTAGATTTATATTCTTCTGCAGTAATTTTTCCATATGTTGCAAAGTACCATATATACAAAGTAAAGGTTATTATTTGGAAATCATGAATAGATTTTATAATTCACTGATTATAATTGATTCAGATTTCAGAGAGTGAGATGGAAAGGGGAGATAAAATTATCAGACTATTTTCTAACTCTGATTTAACTATATGTAGTCATTTAATTTAAGGAGAATTCTAGTTAGCCTAGTTTGGAAGTACAGAGAGATCATTAACAATAACCAAGTACTGAAATAAAATTTTGCTTTTAAAGATTTGTTACTGGTGCTCACAACATCAAAACTTGTGTGTTAACATGACATGTTTGTTAAAATATCAATAGACTCATCTATGAAATTGTTCTAGGCAGCTGAACTAGATAGAAATATTATAAGCAGTCAGACATGGCAAGCTCTTCAAGGAGACAAGATGGAAGACAAAGTGAGTTTGCAACTTGGAGGAGACAGACACGCCCCACTGTGGGCCAGACCTCAAGAGAGAGGAGTAGGGACCAGAGAGATAAGAGCATGCCGGGCAAGTGCAAGGACCTGAGTCAATCCCCAGTTCTAAAAAAAAAAAAAGAATAAGGAGGAGAAGAAGGAGAAGAGGAAGAAGAAGAAGGAGAAGGAGAAGAGGAAGAACAAGAAGAAGAGGAAGAGGAAGAGGGAGGAAGAGGAAGAGGAAGAGGAGAAGAAGAGTAAACAAATGTAGGCCATACTTACCTAGGAATGGGAATCAATGATCAATATTCTAAATAAGTATCAATCATCTTAAAAAAGCCAAATGAGTCACTAACCTAACTCCCAAAAGGAAGAGACCCTGTTCTATATTCATGCCTACTTACTACATGACTTGCTTTCCTATTTGATTCCAATTTAATCAATTTTACCTGAGCAGTGGTGCTTGTAATCTCATTGGTTGACTATAGTTTTATCCCACCTCATGTCCACCTAAGCGAGGTCCCATGTTCTCCATCACCTTAGACCTGCCTCACTGCATGATGTTTCTCTATAAAAGTCCCTGAAAGAGTCAGCTTCCTGGGGACCACTACCTGCTTGGGGTGGGTAGTCTAAAATTTCTTGAGTACCAACATAATGCAGCAAGTAAAAAATAAATGTACATATGATCACAAATGACAGATTACACCTAAAACACAAGTACACTTAAAAATACAGTATTATATAAAATCACCTCTAGGGGATGTGTATCAAGTTCAGCTGAAACACACATTTTTATTCTAAAAAATAAAAAAAAATTTTGAAATGCTTCCTTTCCCAAGCATTTTAGAGAAGGGATACTTGACTTGTATGAAACAAGAAAAACCTCCCCCAAAATTGTCCTGAAGGCCAACGAGGAAAGACAGCAACAGAACGACCTTCACCCACCAGAGGCTCCAACATCTCGGCTCTTTTTTGACTCTCTGTATCTGCAGATGCCATCCACGGTGGGATTAATAGCTTGCACATAGCATGATTTAATCACAATGTCCTTGCTGCCTACTCTGGCACCACAATTTAAAAACTGAAATCGAGTTTCTGCATTTTAAAACTCAAATCCTTTCTCTATGGAAAATTTTGAAAAAAACATCTTGGCACCTGCATTGCTGAAAATAGAACCAGTTCTACTTAAGAGAAAGTAACAGCAAATCGGGGATTTGTACAACAGCAATAAAACGCAGTTAAGTGTGGTAGTGCCAGGTTTTAGCCCAGAGACAAGGGGTTTTTACAGCACATTATAAACTCTTGAAATGGGAGGTTGTTAGAGGATCAGTTCTCTAACTGTGTGGTTCTAGCAGGCTCCACACCGTTACACACTTTATTCTTCTGCTGGGAGCTCTGTCTTCTGGGGTGCAGGGCACATCCATCAGCCTTTTCTGGCTGTCGAAGCACTCCATTTATCCTCATGTTCTCTTCACCATGTTCCCTGGCCCGGGTTTCCTGAGACCACTGAGATCTACAGGTCTCTTTGGCCTCTTAACAGCCATAATGGATCACTAGCTGAGCCATCACCACGTAGTCCTTCCTGCCAGGAAATTATTTCTCCCTTGCTTCAAATGATTTTTTCCTTCACCTGGTGCCTTTGACTTTGTTACCACTCTTGCTGGGTAGTTGCTGTATGTACAGAAATAAAATTTAGTTGAAATATACTGGCTTTCCTTTTGAAGCTGTCTCTTGAGAATTGAAATTTGCTTAAGGCCAGCTGGATAGCTCATCGGACTAAAGTGCCTGCTTAGGCAGAGTGCAGTGACTGGGTCTCCATCTCCAGCTTGCAGTGCCAGCCCCACCCCTGGGGGTGCACTGAGATGGTGAATGAGACTGGGCATGGTGGCACGTACCTGTAGTCCCAGTGCTTGGGAAGGAGGCTCAAAACAGGAGGATCACTATGAGTTCAATTGCTATAGTAAGACCCTATACTAAAATACATTAAAAAATAATAGTAATAAATAAACTTGCTCAAATATATATATATATATATATATATATATATATATATATATATATATATATAATCATTGCATCTCTATTATTTGTGTCCATTCCACCTTATTATTCCAACTATTTAGAAAATAGTTGCATTGCTAGTAGAATACTCCCATGTCGAAAAACATTTCCCTAAAATGTAATATTCAATTTTAGAGAAAGAAATCTATTCAATTTTATCAGCAACCAAGAAAGGTTAGTAGATACTCAACACAAGGCAATTCTTAGTTCCTCAGGTAGCTGGTGATCTTGTGGTGCTAATACCCACATATGCTTCTCACTGTTTTAATCAGCTAATTAGGATCTGGCTAATCTAAGACCTCCAGGAAGAGCTACATTATGTACTGGGGAAAACATCAGATTAATGGCTAAAAGACTTCAGTGCTAGGCTCATTTCCATGTTGGTTCGTGAAGTGGCTTTAGCTGGGTTCATCTGGATTTTTGGCCTCCCAGTTTCCTCTTTGCCATTAAAAGCAAGGTGGAGCAGGTCACACCGTCCATCCTAAGTCTGCTGTATTAGAAGACATTTTAAACACTATCTTTTTTATTGCCACCTCTTCCTCTTATTTCCTTCATATACCTTTGTTTTCTCTTTTTTGCTGTTCCTAAATCTGCTTGTTCCTTCTGCTATTCTTATTTTTCCTACTGAACCATCATTTTTCTTCCATATTTTCACAGCCCATTAATTACTATAACGCAACCTACTCTATCAATTCAGTTTCAGATGCCCTTGAGTAGAGGAACTTCTTAGTGCTCAACCTGGAGCACTAAGAAATTAGTGCTCCCACCAGGCTAGTTCAGCTACATGTCCACTTGGTTGGCTTGAGAGCCTCCGAGTGGATCAGTGAAGCACACTTCTGGAGTGTGTCCACTTGGGTCATGAGGCATGACCATGGGTTCCCCATCCAGTCCTTTGTCTCTTCTTCTTTGTCTCTTCTTCTCCGCTACCCTGCTCTGGCTCTTAGTTGCCATGAAGCCAGGAGTTTTGCTCCACCATGCCCTTCTGCCATGATATTTCTGACACAGAACTACTAATTCCTGGACTGAATGCTCTGAAACTGTGAGGCAAATTAAACCTCTCTGCTATAAATTATGGTTTGTGTCTAGATGTCCCCCCGAAAGCCTCACACAAATCCCCTGAGAATTTAGTGACATTTCTTGTTATATAGGTCTTGCTTTAACCATCCAGCAGAAAAGTATAAAAACAAGGTAAAAAAAAAAAAATAAAGCCATATTAAAACACTGAGCTATAAAAGGCTCAAGCCAACAACTTCTGACATAGCCAGTTCTATGGATAACCCACTACTATTATGGACTACTGGACTGTATTGGAATATTTTGCTGAATTCATGCACCTACAATATTCAAAGGGCAATGGAATACCCATCTCTGACAAAACTAAAAAAAAGGAGATACAAATGAAGGACCATTTTGTATCTGTATATACAAAATAATTAGGATATATATATATATATATATATATATAT
>PVKA01025684.1:0-32662 GCA_004027165.1 Ctenomys sociabilis
AGGTAAGTGGATGGAGGAGTGGACGGTTGGGTGAACAGATGGATGGATGGGTGGGTGGGAGAATGGATGAATGGGTGGGTGGGGGGATGGGTGGGGGGGGGGGGGGGGGGGGGGGGGGGGGGGGGGGGGGGGGGGGGGGGGGGGGGGTGGAAGAAAGAAAGGAAGGAAAGAAGGGAGGATAAGTGAATGAGTGGGTAGATGTTTGGATAAGTGGCTGATGGATGGGAGGTAGCTAGCTGAGCGGCCGGATGGATGGTGGATGGGGCAGGGTGACGGGTGGGGTGACTGAATGAATGAGTGGAAGAATGGATAATACAGTGGGGATCAGCCAACCACCAAGTGCTCATGGGTAGGAACCATTCCACTTCTCTCCAGGTGTCTGAGGTTGGTCATGGTAGGTGTCCCTGAAATAGATGCTCAATAAATAACTACAGGTAAGATCAGGATTCCGACACTGTGGGTTGGAGACACCCTTGGTGGAACAGAGGTAGGGCAGAGGGCATAAGCCAGCATCCCATGGGCTCCAAGGCACACGGCTGAGGGGCTGGGAACACCCACTGGAAAGCCCTGGGACTCTGCTCTAAGACACTCATTTGGAAATCAAATTACATTGTTCTCAGTGAAAAAGGAAAATACAAAATAAAAATGGGGAACAAGGGGAGCTGCTCCTTGCTCTGAGGGGGTGGTCCCAGCAGAGCTGATTAAACCCTCCCAGGCTTCTGAGCATCAGAACAGTCCAGCTCCAAATCGGGCGATTTTGAAATAATGAAGCCAAAATATGTGCATTTATTTGCACAAATAAGGGAAAGGAAAAGAACATCGGTGCAAGCTGGAGGGGTCTGGAGTCCTGAGAACAAGGCAGGAGACGGCGTCTGCCAGCTGGTGACCTGCAAGGGACACTGGATGAGGTCCAGTGTGGGTCTCCAGGGGCTGGTGTGACAGGAGCAGTCATGGTCACAGGAGGACAGGGGTGGGGACAGCTGACAGGTCAGGCATCCTGGGAGTTCGAGGAGAGAGTGGGCAGGTGCCCCCAAGCCCCACCCAGTGTATATGCTGGACCCTCACCCCAGGAAGGACATACCCTGCTAGTAGCATGTTGTCCACCTCCCCAGGGGCCACATTCCACTCCACCGGAGCTCACTGACTGACTACGTGACCCCTGATTCATCCTCACGGTCCCTCTCAGTACCCCCAATCCCTAGATCCTAAGAAGCCCCTGGTGCACCAGGAAGGGACACCAGAGGTGTCAACAAATGCTGTGTGCCATGCACCCCCAGGACCCTGGCGAAGGGATGGCTGCAGGCAGTGGGGCCAGGTGGACGCAGGCATTGGGGTGTACAGCCTAGGTCTGGACTCACTCAGAACCTTCTAGAACTGTGGCCCGATACCTGGCTCAGGGGACTTCCGGGTCATGTTTGTCCCTGTAGGACCAGGTCAGGCTCCAACTGCATGTGGCCCAAGAACAGGAGAGAGGAAGGATAAGCATAGGGGTCAGCCACGGAGGGTGTGGCCTGAGGGTAGCAGTGGACCCTACCACCCCAGGATGCCCAGGCCTGGCTCTGCTCAGGGTCTGGACTTGGCTTGGCCTTACATGTGTAGAGCTCTCCTGGCGGCTGTGCTGTGACAGGTACCACCCAGGGCCAGCCTGCTGGTGGGAGTGGAGACGGGCCAGGGCACACAGAGAGGCCAAGATGTGGGCTCAGAAAGGACTCTGCGCAGGCAACAGGGACCTCAGGAGATGCGTGCAGTAGCATCCTGGAGCAGGCAACATGGAAGGGTCCTTCCCCTCCGACCCAAATCCCACAGGACCACAGAGCCAGCTGCTTGCTCCTTGTTGGCCACAGAACCTGTGCAAGGCCCTGGTGCACACAGCCTCCAGGCCCCAGAATTCCCTGTGTGGCACGCACTACCTGATTACAGGGATGCACAGGAGGCGCCAGGCATTTCCCAGCGCTAGGCAGAGCCGTCCCGGAGAATTTTTATGAGCAAGTAAATCCTGGGCCTGCTCCATGCAGTATTTATGAGGGATCTTGTTTCCAACTGCACAAGGAGCCTTGCCCAGCTCCGCCCACCTGCAGAGGTAAACACTGAACCCCGCATGAAGCCTGCTATGAGACACACTCCAGCCCTGCAGAGGCTGAGCTGGGGAGGCCGCTGAGCACAGGACCCTGGCATGAACCCGAACCCCCTCCTGACACCTGGCACCTCCCACCAGCTCCTTGGCTTCCACGCAGTGCAGATCCTCCACACCATCGTGGCCACAAACACCTGGGTTCAAGTGCTGGTCCAGCCCCTTGCCAGGGACCTCTGACTGCTGACCTGAACAGCGAGTGTGCGGCAGCAACTTCAAGTAGAGCATCAGAGCTGGTGCCAGAGGACACCACTCCCCAGGGGCTCAGGGCAGGTCCTCACCACCAAGCACCTAGCGAGGACGCAGGGACCCACACAAGCCTCCAGGCACATGCTAGGTGGGGAAGCGGCCTCAGTGCCACACCCTGCAGAGCCTTCCCAAGCACAGCCCACCTGAACCTCCCACCTGCCTCCAGGAGGCCCAGGGTGCAGCCGGAGGTCCCCTGAGCACAGCCACAGCATGACATTTGGTGTCACAATTCATTTCTCCCGCCTCTCCCCAGGGGTTCTGAGGCCTGCATGAGGAGGGCAGCGAGTAGCTACAAGGCCAGAACTTCTGTGCAGGGTGACAGGCTTCTGCTGGCACCTCAGCAGGGATGGCACCTGCTGTCACCTCCTGGGGTGGCGGTAGCAGGAGGCTGGTGCCCTGGTGGCTGCCTCTGCAGAGCTGCAGGATGAAGGGCAGCTGCTCTCCTGCCTTGGACTCTGCTTGCACTGGACAGGTACCATACAGAGCTTCCAGGTTAGAAACCCCCGGAAATCTCCACCCAAACTTAGGCCCACGGGGTCTCACCAGCAACAACGTATTTCTGAGCACAGGTATCTACCAATGTGCCACCGCCTTGCCACAGCTAAGGGTGGGCGACGAAGGGCAGGGTCAGCTGACCAGAGCACACAGAGGGCCCACTGCGCAGAGGGTCTTGGGAGAGGCTTGCAGAGCATGTGGGACTTCCCCGGCCTGGCCGAGTGTCCCCATGTGAATGGGGAATGGGGGACGGAGGAACTCCCGGGCAGCTTCGACCTGTGGAGGGTGCCTGGTCACAGCACAGGCCGGGTGCTGCCTCCCAGAAAGCATGGGAAGATGCAGAGGGCACTGGCTAGGGACACAGAAGAGGGCGGGAAGGGTGGCCGCCTGCAGACAGGCTGAGCACATGACTCATGTCAGCTCCCGCGCCAGCCTTCATGGTGACCCGTGCCTGGCCACACTCTGCTCACTGTCACAGCCCAAAGACAGTTGGCTGGGCTCTCCTAAGGGCCCCAAGTGCCACATCAAGGTGTTTGTGTTCTGTAGAACACCAGGAAGTACTCGGAAAGGTGGAGGCTGGGTCAGAGGGCTATTCAGAGGCAGAGTGCAGACAGCAGGACTCCCAGAAAGACGCAAGGCACGGCAAGCTCATGGGGCATGCACACCTGCCCCTCAGGAGAGGGCCCCTGCCCAAGTTGTAAGAGGTCACGTTGCACAGGAAGGAGATGTAGTCACAGCACCACAGCCCACTGGAAAGTGCGACATGGGATCTAATGCCTTTTGAGTTGCCTGAGATTTGCGCAGACTGTGAGGCATGACTGGCAGCCGTGAATTCTATGTCCCTGCTTTCCATTACATTTTAAGATGCAAACATACAGAACTGTGCCCATGTGAGCACACACTGAGAGACAGCCTCACTGTCAGGCCTTGGGCTTGCTCGGGCAAAGGCCATGACTTGCTGAGGCGAAGAGGGGCGGACAGCAGGCCGGGGAAGTGCTGGCCAGGCCCCAGGTCCTGCCCTGGCAACTGTACACCTTGTGCAGGATGGTGGGCCTAGGAATGGGCCTCGTGGCCAGCACAGGGGCTGCCTGCTGCCCCCTCCCACAGCCCAAGGGTTGAGCGTCCTCATAACTGACCCCCAGAATGCAGGGCCCAGTGTGGGCACCTTCCAGCAGAGGCTCAGCAACAGCTGTCCCCAGCTGGACCTACACCCAAGCTCTACCCTCTTGCAGATGGAGAAGCCAAGGCTCAGAATGCTACAGGGCTGTGAGCAGGACCAAGACTCCTGTGGTCTTTGATACCCAGGCCCTCCCTGCCCACGGCCTGCAGCTGCAGGTGGGCACCAGGCCTCTGATCTCACTGGCCTGCAGGGCCACACACTGCACAGGGGAGCTGAAGATCACATCTGGCATGGTTCCCTTGTTGTGTGTGGCCCTCACTCAGCCCCACAAGAGGCCAGTCGGGCAGACCACTCCTTGGGAACTGCTGCCTCCCCTCCTCTCGCGGAGCTGCACACACACTCCATAGCCAGGTTTGGCCTTCAGGCTCTGCTCCTGAAAGCTAGGGCAAGGTCTGCATGCAGCATCTCTAGTCTACACTCAGAGCCTGCCCCATATACCTGCTGCCATGTGGAGGCCCGAGTCCCCTGTCTGCGGGACCACGCGACACACATAGGCCTGAGCCACACATCTGCCAGGTTGGATCCATGCATCCACCAGTCTGGACAGAGGCCCATGCCCTGTGCCTGCTAGGCTGGAACTGCAGGAAAGGGGTGTCCCCTTAAGGAAGTATCCCCAACTCAACTTTGCAAAATGCCAGGACAGCTGGGGGGGGGGGCAACAGTGAACCCAGGCACAAGGGATAGAGATCCAGCAGAAGGGTCGGGCAGGCTGTGCAGCAGGGACTCTCCCACCAGGCGCAGGACCACCTTCTGCACAGCCTGGCGGGTCGCTGACCCCTGCTGGGTCTACATGTGGGCTCCATGGCCGGGGCTGCCCTCTCAGGGAGGCACTGCAGCAGGGTGCCAGGGAGGTGACCAAGGTGCTCTGTGAGGGCACCTCCTGGGCCAGGAGGGTTGTGCTAACAAACACAGTTGTCAGTCTCACACACATCGCCTTTGCTGGTTTTGGAAAGACTCTTAAATGGTGTCCTGGAGAGAAAGGTTACTACGGAGACTGGTCAGCAGCACACCTTCTCCAACCCCAGCCAAACGCATGGCCTTGCCTGGCTGTGATGGGCTCATGAGAGTGTCTCCAGGAATCACCAGAAGACGTCCACATGGGCAGGCTTGAGACAGCCCTGAACTGCACCTTGGCTCCCCTCCCCAGAGGACCTCAGGGTCCATCGGAGCTGCTCAGGGAATGCGGGTGGACTCCAGCCACCCTGCATGAACCACCAGGCCCTGTTCCTCTGCGTCCATGTGGCCTTCCCATATGACCCACTCTGCTCTCACTGGCCCGACTCAAAGGTGGACTCCTCCACTGCATAGTGACATTACTTCAGCTGTGTGGTCACAAACACTACCGCTGCCAGTGGCCTCGTGCAGGCTGTGATCTCCGCTCTTCGCTGGCAGTGAGGCACCTGTGATGAACCCCGTACAGACACAGTTCCCAACCCTGGCTGACCCAGGCTCCTGGGAGAGGCTGGCAACCCTGGCCCAGCGTCCACAGCCCTGCAGGGCCATCACTGCTGGTCCCTGGGGTGTCAGGACTCAGGCAGTCTGTGCAGGCAGCCCACCACCCCGAGTCCCAGCTCATCCATCTGTGGCCCTCCTGCGACAGGAAGCTGCCCTGCCTTGGACCAAGGCCAATGCTTCCCATGCTGGGGCTCACTGTCCTATGAGCCCAGCATCTGCCCCAAAAGAGCCACACTACAGTGTTTTCTGGGGGGAAGGGCAGAAAAGGGCAGATGACAGGCCACATGGACATGGCTGGGACCTCACAGACAGCAGCAGGGATGGCTCCAGGGGATGCAGAGTGGCAACACACGGCCAGGTTCCCATAGGCCTGTGATGTCCAGCACCTGACAGAGACTGCATGGATTGCAAGAGGCAGAAACAGTGCATGAGCTTGGGGTGAGGGAGTCACATACGGCCCAAGAAGGGAGAGAATAAAACACCTCTGGATTTTGGGGGCCAGCTGAGAGCAGTGGCAACAAAGCTTTCAAAAATAACAGCAGAACCACAGTAGGGACTACGCTCCAACCTCAGCCTGTGAAGGGGCCAGGGAGGAGGGTGCAGCCTGGGGAGACTGGCTCCTTTTCCCTCTGCACCTCCAGCCTCCATGAGCGCCTGTTGCTGAGACAGACAGAGGCCTGCAGGGGAGACAAAGCCCGTGGAGCCCCTGCTCAGGCATCACGCCTTCCCTTCCCTTCTTAAGCCGAGTGCCCTGCAAGCCAGCCCCAATGACCACTGCCTCTGAGGGCCTGGGCTCCCCAGGCCTTCATGGGGCAAAGGTTTCCTTGCACTGAAGTGTGCTATGGGGCGAGGGCCCCTCGGTGGCCTCTGAGGATCCCACACAAGTTCCAGGCAAGCAGGTGAAGTGCTTCACCAGGACAGACCCAGAGGAATCCTGCTCCAGAGCACCCCGACCAGGGAGCAGGATGTCCAGCTCAGCCCCAGCGTCCACATGGGGAAGAGGCAGGCACACCGAGGAGGGCAGAGCCCCACACACCCAGGCAGCCACAGCCCTTTTACACCTGTCCCGTCACCTGGCCGCCTGTGAGATCCCTCCTTTCCCAGGCCTGGAACCAGGGTGTGTGGGGCCTCCCCAGTCCTAGGAGGGGCACGGCTCTGCAAAGCAGCACCCTCAGGCCAGGCCAAGACCCTGAGGTGGCCAAGAGACAGCAGAAGCCCTGCCTGGCTGCATGAACAGGTTTTGTTCTTTTTGTGTTTCTATTTGCAGTCCACGCCTTGGCCTGGAGCGGAGGGGCCACCCAGGAGTCAGAGCGGTGTCTCCAGGTTCCCGCCAGCTGCCCTTGGGTCTAACAGGGCAGGGCCTCTCCTCAAGGCCTGGACAGAGACTGCAGCATAGGATGGGCCTGTTGCCCACTGCAGCACACAGGGCCGCACAATTTAGACCCAAAATGAGTTTCCTGGAATCCTGGGAGCTGACCCAAGCATGAGCGGGACTACTGCCTGAAAGCTTTTGGACGTGTTCATTTACATAATAGTAGACACAACTTGTGAATCAAAAGGAGCAGATCACGGAAGGACCCAAATAAGTCACAGCATGGCTTCACTGCCCCGCAGGCCCGTAAACCCGTGCTGTTCTCCCCCACGCAGCCACAGAGCAAGCTCGTGCATGCCCCTCTGCATGCATGCCAGAGCTGGTCCTGCTTCCTCGGTGCCCCAAACACCAGGGGCTCTCCCAGGCTCCGGCTTGTCCATGAGACGGACTCAAGCTACTGTCTCCACCTGATGCCCTCTCCTGTCTCCTGCAGGGGCCTCTATTCCTTAGCTCTCCAGGCAGACCTGTGTCCAGGACAGAATTGCAGAGTGTAGTTCATGAATGTCTGTGTGGCTCTCAAGTGGCCTCTGGGGTGCAGTGGGGCAGTCCTGGCTGCTGACCAGGATGGGTAACAGGGAGCAGCTGAGAGGAGCTGCTCTTGGGGCACCGCACCTGCCTCCATGTGCACAAAGAAGTCCTCGGGGTCCTGCCTCAGAAGCGGCTCCTCAGTGTCTGGGCCCGAGTCCTCTCCCAGCTGCCTCTTCTGTCCTGGGCTGCACCGTGGCTCGTCCCCAGCATACCTGGGAGCACTGTGGGCTCAGAACCCTGCGAAGTGCTGGGCATCCTCAGCCTGAGCCCCTAGCAGGGTGTAGCCCGGAAGTAGTACCTCCTGCCTCACCTGTGTGTGGGGCCTGGCATAGTGGGGCCTGGCACGGACATTTTAGGGTTCTAAACAAATTTTAATCACAGCCAAATGTGCTCCTGCATCAGAAAGGCAGGGCCCAAGTAGGAGCAAGGTCAAATCTAGGAATCTGCGAGGCTTCGCTGCAGTCCTCAGCTAAGGTTTTAACCTCTCAAAACCTGAATATCGTACACGTAAACTGCTTGCTGAGGCCCCATACAATTATAAAGATAAAATGGCATGCAGGGTATAAGGCACTAGGACACAGTGCGGTCCTCATCACCACTGCCAATGTCATGACCACTAACACCAATGTCACCACACTGACCCCCATGGCCACCGCCACCACCACCATTGTCCCTACCACCACCACCACCACCACCACCACCACCACCACCACCACCATCACCACTGTCTCACCTCCCTCCAGTGTCTGCCCCCCTACCCTCACCACCACTACTATCCCCACAACCACAACATGACTATCACCGCTCTGATGCTCTCCTCGCTGCTGTTACTATGGAGGCTCCCATCTCTTCATCCCCACATCCTAGTATAACCATGCTCTTCCAGCCAAGCAAACCCTTTCATTCCAAACATAGCTGCTCTCTCCCCAGGCCTCAAGGGGTCCTCAGCCTGCTCCAGCCCCCTCAAGCCTCCCCCAAATCCTCCTGGAAGCATCCTAACACTGGAAGGAGAGAGCCTCCTGGTATACAGGAAAGCTGCAAGCAGCCAACCTCCAGGGGCTTGCCACCCCCAGATTCACTCACTCTCCAGGAATCAGAAACAAGGAATGAGCCCAAGCCCAAGGCCAGCCAGCAGGTGTGCACATGGAGCGAGCCAGAATCCAGAGGCAGAACCCAGGGCAATAAGCACCCAGCTGGAGCACGCGGCATGGCACCATGAAGGCAGACTGGACAGGTCGTCTTGGGGCAAGAGGCTCATCCTGTACCCCAGCACTGCAACTCCAGGCCTGCAGGTCCCAGTACCTGTAACACCTTGGGGGCTGTGACACCGCACAGCTCCTGTGGGAATGCCAGCATGTGTGCCCACATCTCCTATCATTTGAGGCTCCACAGGTCCTCAGACACACAGAAAGCATGAGGCAGTATGCGTGTCAACCAGGCGAGGGCCCCTGCCACCTGGCATGGATGCAGAGAAGCAGTGGTGTTGGCTACTCAGGTCCAGACCCCTGAGGCTGAGAGAAGGGCACAGCAGCAGAGGTGAGGAGAGGACGTGGAGAGGGAGTAACAGACACTGCCCACGAGAAGCCACCCGGCTATCAGGAGGCTGTGTGGGCCCCGCATCCTGGGCCTAGACATGAGCAGACCTGCTGCCTTCACTCACCCGCAAGGCTCCTGGGAGGAGGGAGGCTGCTCTTCCTGGGCCTCAGGGCATCATCTCATACCCAAAGAGGCTCTTATGCCACCCCATCGGGATGTCCCCACATGTTGCCGAGGAGCTGCAGCTGGGAGGGCCCCAGTGCTTTCTTGTAAGAACCCCACTGGGCTAGAAGGAGCTGGGCTGAGCTAGCCATGGGGCCTGGCTGTCACTCGTAACCCTGGTCCTCAGGTACCCACCTGTGCCAGGGCCACGCAGACACCTGATGCCATAGCCAAGGGGAGGCCCACGTGGTTCCCTGGGACACGGCCGTAATGAGTCTGACAGACACAAGCACTGGCAGATGGCATCATTAAATATCTGTACTAGAACAGAGACAGGGGCTGACATTACAGAAATGTGCCCTATGGCCTAGACGAAATGATCCCATGCAGAACAGTCCACGGAGACCGCAGGACACAACCCCTGACTCTGCAATGCAGAGGACATGGCTAGGCTGGCGCATGGCCGGGGGGTTGGGTCGACGGTCAGCCAGCTGCACAGCAGGGGCACTGTGGAGGGAGGGCCTGGCAGAGCAGAACTCCGTACCAGGTATAGACACAGGGGCACGCTCCATGCCCAGGAGAGCGCCCACTGAGCCCCAGGCAGCCTGGCCACTCAAGCAGGAGCATTACTGTGACACAGAGGAAAGAAACAGAAGCTGTCACTGTGTGGGGGTCAGGAGTGCGGGCGGATGCTGCATAGGGAGCACCGTGTTGGTCTGTCCAGTGTCTGCAAGGACACCCAGACTGACTGCCCAGGATGCACTGGGCCTCTAGCCCTGGGACAGTGCAGGACAGACTCCATCTGTCCCTGGCTCCAAGAGGCCCTCCTGTCCCCTCCTCATCTCCAGGGTGACAAGAGTCTTCTGTGAAGGTGGCAGTCACTGGAAAGCAGGGCACGGTGTGCAGGGACATCCAGACTCCAACTCCAGGGAGGGGAGGGGAGGACTAGAGAGGGAGTGATCACCAGCGGCTGTGACCCCACCAGCCATGCCCCACCATGAAGCCCCGCAGCTGGGATCCAGGGAGCTCCAGGTCAGTGAACATCCTGAGAGTCGGTGCTGTGCGGGTCAGTTCAGAGAGGCTGGGCACCCGGGCCCCGCACTCTGTGCCTCGCCTGTGTCGCTGGCCATGAGTTTATCCTTCCTAACAAGCATTCAATAGGAAGCAGACAAAGGGGAGGGGAAAGAAGTGGGGTTTAGGCAGGGCCAGCAAGCTGCAGAGCAGCACCCTTCGCCACAGTGTCTCAGCTGGCCTGACCACGGCAGGCACTGGCCTCTGGACAGCAGGAGAACCAGCTAGAGTGGGCCCCAGGTGGTGCTGGGGTGCTGGAGACCCCCCGCAGCTGCCTACAGGACTCATGGCCCCAGGAGGGGACAGCCCTCTGGACGGCTCTCCCTGGCCCTGTGCTATGAATACTGGGCACTCTCACGCCACCAGCCCTTCACCACTGCCACCCTGAAGCCTCTTCTACACGGTAGTGGGTGTGAAGCCCTCAGCCAGGCCACGGCCACGGTGCTGCATCTGTGTCCCCCCAAGGGTGCCTCTGAAGGGGGCTACCATGTGGATCTGTGCACTTGGCAGGACAGATGAGGTGCTGCAGAGTGGGGCTGAGCCCCGAGCGAGGCCTTGCAGGGACCTGTGGCCCTCAGATCTGAGGCTTGCTGCCACCGACTGTGGGGGAGAAGGGGGCCTAAAAGGTGCAGCGCTCTCCCTCCCACGTCCTGTTGATTCTGTTCTCTACAGAGCCCTGGGCCACCTTGCCCCATGGAGGGCCAGAGACTCCTGCATGCTCCTGCAGGTGTCCTAGCTGGGGATCCAGTCCTTTCTCTCCTCAGGTCCCAGCGTGAGCTGCTCCCAGGACACCTGCACCATCTCTGCCTTCCTGGAGTTCGCTGTGCGTCAGCTAGGCAGTGTGCGCAGGCTTCCAGGGGAAGAGGAGAAGCACCAGACACAGTGGTGGGGCTCAGAGCTCCTGTGGAGGCTGAGACGGCCACGTGTGGCAGGGACAGGATGCCAGGTGAGGAGACAGGCCTAGAACCACAGAGCAGGGCCCAGAGGAGCCTGTGGGGAACCAAAGGGTCAGCGCTGGCCACGTCCTCAGGCAATGTGAGACCATTGCTGGCTCATGATGACCACAAATTGAATGCCACATTCTTGCATTAATGTAAAAAGAACATGAGGCCAGAGAACGGAGTCCTGGACTCCCAGCCACACCTGATCCCATGTTATGAGAACTGTACCTTAAAGGGCAACAGTGTGAACGGCCCAACCGTGAAGGACTGACAGGCAACCATGGTGCTCTTGGCCACGTCCCTGCCCACGGGGGCCCTGAAGCACACAGAGTTCATGGGCTGGGGGGCAGGACGTGCGGCCGAAGTCTCAGGGGGCAGCACGCAGGCTGCAGGGCCCATTGCTGCCTGCATCGCAGCTCCCAGCTCTGGCAGGAAGCAGCCCCACACTGCCCACCCAGAGGGAGCCAGGCTGCCCATGACAGCCAGTCACAGCAAGGACGGCCAAGGGGACCTGGGATGGGCAGCGCAGGAATGTTTTGGAGTATGGTCTCCTCCTTGTGACATGGGCATGGTGGACATGCACCTGGATATGGCCTAGACCACAGGACACACCAGGCCTGCCGTGGATGTGTCTACAGCAGCCGACACACCGGCATCTGCTCACCCACCAGAAGGTGGGCCCTTGTCAGTGACCACGAATGACAGTGAGTAGCCATGTGGGCTTCTCTTTGTCACCACCCAGTTCTATGACCCTGAAACTGCCCCTGCAGTGCTCAAAAAAGCATCGCCATTCTGCACCCTTCACACAATCTGAGAACGTGCCATTTTAAGAAGGGTCACCAGTGGTATACCTAGGGCACGGACAGCCGCTCAGCCACATGGCAGTGCAGAGCCCAGAGCCCAGAGCCCAGAGCAGCCCAGCAGAGGCCAGCATGGTCCCCGGAAGGCGTGCGTGGCCTGAATCCCGGAAGCTGTGGCTCTTCTGCTTCTCCCACCCTCACTCACACAACTTTATCAGGGTAACCTGCACCAAACATTATTTTAATTAGATAGAAAAATATCTAGGGGAGCAGCAGCCATGATCTCCAAATTAGCCGAGCTCCAAGCCCTCACGCTCCAGGCTTGTTGAACCTGTGCAGCCCAGCGCCACGTTCAGATGCACTGAGAAGCCCCGGAACACACTTTCACAACACAAAAGTTGAGACTTAAACCGTAATGCCGCTAATTCCCCTGGAATGGGGCTTAAGTAGAGCAGAATGAGAGATAATGAGTGTCCTGCTACAAATCACAGGGAAGCTCGCGCGTTATCATACTTAACAATTTTTTTTGCATAATCTCACTACTTAAAACGGCTACAAGGTATCGCGTGCAGGAAGTTTTAATTTATTCATCTTGTAACACAGCCCTAGTTGAGACAATCTCAGTCCTTAAAGGATTAGCACAGAATAATGTCAGCATAGCCCTCTGCAGGCCCTAATTAAACAGCAAGAGGGGGCCTCAGGCTGGGGGACAGGGACAGACCATGTGCCCTGCCAGCTGGGCGCGCTGGTGCTGGGCAGTCTGCCGGCTGCGCACAGGGACTCAGGAGACTTCTCCCCGGCTGTGGCTGCCCAGGCACACCTGCACAGTGCCCATAAAGCCTGCCTGGCCATCCTCTTCACCTGGGGCTCACAGCTGCCTGACACTTGCATTTCTTCCTGACCTTGTCCAGCACGACAGCCCTCCACGGCCAGCTGTACCAGCTCCCAAGAAACTGGCTGCAGCCCGGCCGTAATCACACACACACACACACACACACACACACACACACACACACACACACGCACGCACGCACCTGCAGGCAGCCTCTGAGGCAGTTTTTGGCCCCCCAGCAAGCTCTCCTTGGGGCACGAGGGTGGCAGATACAGAGGGTGCACAACCCCAGGTGTCCCGTCTCCAATTCCAAAGCGACTCTGGACTCCCAGAGACTTCCTCCCCCAGCCCCCAGTGTGACCCTGGTGCGCCAGTACAGAGGGGAACATGGAATCTGCAGGAGTGCGGCGGGGTGCGGGATGGAAGAGCTGCTCTGGGCAGATGGGAAAGTGCCAGAGGCGCACGTGCGCTGCAGCTCCAGGTGAGCCAGGCATGGCCGTGTGGTGTCCCGTACGGACACAAGCAAGAGGCCCAGCCTCCATCGCCACTGCCGTGTTCCTGACCACGGCAGGCAGAAGCTTGTGGGAGGCGCTGCACACGAGTATGAGCACCTACGTGCTCACTCCCAGGAGCACTTGGCACCAGGAACAGAAGCGAGAGTCTCCCTGGCTGCCCAGGGTTCCCTGGGTGACAGTCCTGAGCCGCGCTGCTTCTGGGCACTGGGACACAGCCAAGACACTCCCTGTGGGCAAGAGCGAGCCCACAGCCCAAGGGCCTGCTGGTCCAGGGCCGCGGCCAGCAGAGTCCACTTCTGGCAGTTCCACGCCTGGTCACTTAGCAAAGCTGAGTAGTTTTCAAAAGAAATGTGTACAGGGAAATAAATCGTAAGTAACTGAAGGAACAAAGAGCTGACCAGCAAGGGGCAGTTGGACTTCCTGGGTTACCCTAGCTTCAGACATCAGGACAGAAGGTGACCACAGCCAAGAGAGGCACCTGGGCTGGACTGGAAGGCACAATTTGGAAACATCGACCCCAGAATATCACCTGCAGTGCAGACCCACACTTGGACCAGTGGACAGCTGTCTGCAGCACAGTACTCCCCCGCCATCCATGCCACAGCCTCAAGGTGCCAGCCCCGCAGCCTGGCCAGGACCCTGCCCGCCGCAGGGCCCAGGGCCGCCCTGCCTGAAGAGCTGGTCCCTCCTTCACATCCAAGGGCATGACTCAGAGTCAGAGGGCCAGGCAAGTCATGCCCTGCCCTGAACCTCAGTTTCCCTGTGGGTCCCAGGAGATGCTTCGGCCCTTCCTCTGCCTGCGGTGTCCTGGGTAGGAGCCTGCTGTAAGGACCCTTTACACACGGGGGAGGAAATGCAGGAAAAGGTTGCAGGCACTCTCGGGTGATAGCTCTGGGCAGAACCCTGTCCTGGGTCTACTGTCACACCTCCTTAGCAGGTCTCTGTCCCCAAGCCCATGACCGTGCCAGCCTCATGACATTCCTCCAAAAGCAGAGGTCAAAGCAGCAGCAGGCACAGGCGGCTCCAGGTGCAACAGGCAGGCATTTGCCATAGGTCAGTCAGGGAGCTACACTGACACCTTGTCCCCTCGGTGGGTCTGGCTCTGCGTGGAGCCTGCGGGAGCTGTACCATGTCCACAGTGCAGGGGGAGACCGAAGCAGGAAGGACACCACTGGGAGGACAGCGGGCCATGGACCCTGGGGCTGCTGGAGTCAGCTGGTCCGCAGGAAGCAGTGAGCATGCAGCACACAGAGGTCTCCAGCTCAAGCCAGGCGTCCAGGGCAGGGGCCACCATGCTGGACCCGCCGGACCCACCATCAGAAAGAACAGAGTCCGTGTCCTGACACCTGTGCAGGAGCTGGGGTGGGGACTCCTGGACCCTGATGGTGTCCTCACCTCCTGCCACTTCTTGCAGGCTGGAGGGCATTCATGTCCTGAGTCAAGGGGCAAATGTCAGGCCAGGACTCTGCCTCCAGGTGCTCATGTCCAAGGGCAGAGCCCTGTGCAGGCCTCAGCGTCCTCTCCCCCGGACCCTCCCAACACTGCCTCCTGTCTCCACTGTCCCCTCCCTCTCCCCAGAAGCATCTGCTCCACAAAGCAAGGCCCTGCTCTACACCTTCCCGCCCTATGCGTGCCCGGAAATAACACACACAACCCGTGCTCTGCTCCTGCTGCCAATCCACCAACTTAATGGAAAAGAGAAACATCTCAGTTCCGATTAATGTGAGTGAATGCATTAGGAATACATCGCAATCAAAATGAGTAAACTTTAGGAGCCGCTTTTAATAACACACCAGGTAACTGCTAAATTGGCCACAGCCTACTCCAATTGGAATAGAGGATGTCTTCAGGGAGACCAGGCACAAATGTCATTTCTTTTCACAAAACAGAAAGAAAATAATGGAGAATTAACTTCCTCAGGAACCCAGGGCAGTACGCTCCCACAGGGCAGTCCTGGGCCACCAGGCCTGGCCAGAGTGACCAAGCCAAGGCCAGAGTGACCCTCGGTGGCCCCTGGACCTGCGCCTGAAGGAGGCCCCAGGCGGTGTGGAGGAGGCAGCACAGCCGGGAGCAGGGTGTACAGTGCAGCTGCTCCCTGCCTAGCGGCGGCCTCATGTGTCCTGTGAGTCCCCCGCAGGCAGCCGTCAGAGACCCAGCTGCCACATGAATAAATGAGTCTCTGTGGTCCCAGAGCACACAGGGCTGGGATCCAGCCTCCGTGCGGTCGCCTCAGCCTCCAACAGGACCCTTAGGAGGCAGCATCTCCACATGCCGAATGCTGGGTCTCCCAATGGCCTACCTGGTCCATGGCTGAGTTGATGTCCATGTGAGAGTCCACGGAGAAACACATGGAGACAGGGAGGACAGCCAGTAGCGATAGGCGGACATGGAGTGACACTGTCACAGCCCCGGAAGCCAGCAGAGAGGCTGGGACAGATGGCCAGCACTGGAGACACCCACCTCTCACCCTGCCTCCAGACCTGGGCAGGGATATGCTCCAGTGTGTAAGGCCCAGCTGGCGGTACCCGTCACACATGAGCTCCTCTATCCAAGGATCCAGGCAGGCTCCACACCCCTCACCCCCTGCTTGGCACCCTAAGTGCTTCCCTGCACAGTAGGGACCTGACCAGTTCTCCAAGGCTGCAGCCTGATGACGGTGTGCCTGTCCACAGCTCTGCAGAGTGTCTGCTGCCCACCACCGCCTCAACCTGCCACCTCTGTCTCGGCTCAGCTCAGCCCGCCCTGGGCACCAGGCACTTAGTAGGTGCTCGGGAAATGCCCTCTGCCGATGCAGTGCCTGAGGCCCCTTGGGCTCGCTGGGCCTCCTGGAATTTACCATACCTATGCGTCACTTGACTATGAAAAAGACACTTTCCATCACCCCGTAATAGAAAGCTGCACCATTGCCATAAATAGAAGGTAACCATAAAAGTAAATACATAGCTATTAAAATGAAAAATGCCCCTCTGCGTCCCGCATAAAACCAGCTTGCAGGCCAACAGTGGTGCATGGCCCTGACTTGGGAAATGCTGAATTTATGTGTGCAGGGACACCACGAATTTCCGGACTGTCCACCCCAATCCTTGACCTCTGGGGAACACAGTTTTGCCTTCAGCCTTCTCCTCAGGGTGCCACATGCGTGGCCACGGGCTCCCCAGGGAGGACTCCCGCCTCACCTTCAGGAGCACCTGAGCCACCAGCGGAGCCTCTGAGACAGGGAGGAGGTGACCAGGGCAGCCCCCCCTAAGAGCCGCATGCTCACACGTGGGCCGTGGAGCCAGCCTGGGAGCTGTGGCCTCGCTGTCCCTGTGTCCACTGCCTCCAACCACCGTAACAAAGTCCCACGCACCAACCATGGTAACAACAGGGGTCTGGGACAGCGGTGTCCCATGCCAGGCCCCTCCAAGGATCGGCGTGGGGCCCCTCCTGCACCCAGGGAGTGTCACCCTGTCTTGTGCCCCACCTCTTCTTACCGCTCCTGCAGCCTGCGTGCCCGTGTCTGTCACTCTCATCCAACCTGTTGCTGGACTCTGCAGGGCCCCTCACCTGGGGCCTGCTGTCCCCAAATGCAGACACACTGGGCTTCTAGGGCTGCCCATCCCTGGGGACCACCAGGGACTCCTAGGACGTGTATGTCTCACCAGGGCAGAGACCCCGATTCCTGCTGCCTTTTCGCATGTGGTCATCCTGGGGAGATCCCCGTGCCCCTCTCCAGGCCACCCCCCGGCTTTCCCTGGCCCACAGTCCATGGCTGGATACAGCAGGTGCTCAACGCATGCACAGAAAAGCAAGGCTGGAATGTCTATCAAGGTTGTCCCCACAGCAACGGGCAGCAGGAGCAGGAAGCTGTCACTGTGAAGGCGAAGGCGTTCCCTGGGGACAGGAGGTCTGAAGACGTTCTCTGGCTCTGCAAAGCACGGAGTTATTTATAAGCGAGGTCTCGGACTCTCCTATCAGCAGAGCGAATCACAGGGCCTGCTCGACTGCCTCTGTAATCGTGGGGAAGGAGGTAATTGGCTAATAAAATCCACCTTTTCTGAGGCAGACGCTGGCTTTGAAAAGTGTTCTAAAGGCTGCGTGACCTCTTCTAAATATACCTGGGATGATCACATGGGCCTGGGCTGGCTCCACGCAGCCCAGCGGGACAGTCTTGGGGATAGGTCTCCCTCAGACTCCTGGGCTCCCCACCTGTGTCCTCATGGAGGGCACCCTGACTGCCCAACCTGTCCAGGTGGGCACAGAAAGGAACCTCCAGGCACATGTGCCGGGGATACATGCCACCATCCTCTACACAGGTTCTGTGACAAAGAGGACCAAGCCCAGGGACCAGACTGGTACCCTGAGGGTGCCAGCCTCACCTAGGAGGCAGCCCCCATGGGACCAGTGCAGGCCCTAGCTCCGGATGGCATCCCCATCCCTCTGAGGCCCCTCTGGGCCCCCCTTCCTTTGGATGCCCTGATATCCTGTGGGGGTCCCCAGGTGTGCAACAAGGACAGGAGAGGGTCCAGACCTCAGCCCTCAGGGACCTTGGGTCCTTGCTTCCCAGCCGATCCAAGCTTTTGCCCCTCTGCCCTTGAGACTCCTCCACGGCAAAGTTGTGAGCCAGGGGCCTTCCTCCGGGGCAGACAGAGGTCAAGGCGATGACAGTCGAGAGCTCTCACCGCAGGCACCTCATGGTGGCTGTGAGCTCAGGCCAGGGCTCTGGGCCTCACAGGCCCTCATAACACTGACTCCCTGGATTCCCAGTGACCCCCACCCCAAGGGACCCTGTCCTATTCTGAGCCAGATGACACCTGCAGAGCTTGGTCCTCGGGGGAGGGGGAAACGTAGGGGACACAACTGCCTCAGACTCTTCTCTGCACAGCTGGGGACGGCTCCAGCCACTGGGACTCTGGCCACACCGAGGCTCTGGATTCTCTGGGGAAGAGGAACCAGCACTGAGAGAAGCCACAGCCCAGAGAGGAGAGGACCTCGGCCTCCTGCAGGCGCTGGGTGCCTCGAGACCTCCCAAGGCTGGGATATACTTGCGGTTGTTCCAAACTTTAATGGGAGGGCAGGCAGAGATTGCTTGGAACAACTACCTGGCAGGCTGGGGGCTCAGGAGCAGGTGAGCACTACGGGCACCCCAGCTACAGTCGGGGAGAAGGTGCCACCCAACCCACATGGGACCCCATGAGCCAGAGGAGCAGGGCCACTCCTGGTGACGCCAGCCCCCTGCAGACCCTGCAAGGCCCTCCCACGGTCAGGAGTTTGCAGAGTCAGCCCAGGCAAGCACAGTAACTGCTCCCATCCTGGAGCAGGGAGCCGACTCTCTGGCGCCACCCTGAGCCACTCCCCAGTGCAGCCTTCTGGGGGAGGACAGGACAGGATGCTGTCCCTGCACCTCCCCCACAGGGTCTGTGTGTGTGGACCAGAACCTGCAGGTGGGACGGTGATGGCTCGCCCATACCAGCGAGCGGCTCTTCGCGTCCAGGGGCCAATGAGGACCTGCAGGTGGCCCAGGAGGGAGCACGGCTGCTGTCTGTGGTGCATGTCCACCGCCCAAACTGGCCTTTGCTCTCTGAGGAATCATGTAAGAGCCAAAGCCATGGAACAGCGCATGTGGCAAGGGGATGTCATTGACAGCACCAGAGGACAGGACTGCTGACATCTGGAACAGAAGCTGGACAGCTTGGGGAGTGTGTCCTTGACACCACCCTGCCCTCTGGGGATCTGCAGTCGCTTGGTTGGGAGTGGTTGGCCCAGGCACCAGGTCCCCAGGGCAGCTGGGAGCCACATGGGATGGGACAGCAGGGCGGGAGTCACTTGCCTGCTCTCTACAAAGACAACGATACCTCTGAGCAAGGAAGGGATCTGGAAGTGGGCAGGGTCCCCAGACTGCTGTGGGGAGGGGCGCTGGGGCCCATGGGCGCCTCTACTTCCCTTCACACCTCACATGGCTGTGTGCTGGACAGGAGGTCAGCAGTCCCCTCAGGCACAACAAGGTCACTCTGCCATGCAGAGCAGAGTCAATCTCCAACCCTTGAGTGCCACCCACAGGGTTCCCACCCCAGCGCCCAGGACCTCAGTGACTGGGCTCTGCTGGGGACTGCAGTCCTTCCCACAGCCACGTCTCTCTCTGCCTCCCTCAAAAGGTCCTGCTCCCAGCCCCTGCCCCAGCCCTGGCCCCGCAGGGGCACACAGACATGCCTACTCCGGAAGAGGTGGGTGCTCCAGTCCATCACGAGGGCGGGGTGTTCAGCCCTCCCTGCTGTTGCCCAGCAGGACCTTGCTCCCTATTCCTGCCACTGAGGTGAAACACAGGGCTCCTGCCGCCTTAGCACTTAGTAACCAGGCAACCACCTGAGGAGCTGTGGGGTCCTTAACTTGCTCCCTGGCCCACACAAGGGGCCTCTCTGGACAGCAGGAGCAGGAATGCTGGGCATACATACTCTGGCCACCTCAGGACTAGGAATCTTCTGCTGGGCACAAGCTGTGTGGGCATCCGGCACCCAAGCATTACCCCCACCCCTGCCTTTGGCTCCCTGTGCGCCTCCTTCTCCAGGAGCAGGCACTGACCCCAGGAACAGGCGAAGCCCCTCTACAGAGGAGGTTGTGGGAGCCTGGGAAATTTCAAGGACCCCAGTCCAGGGACAGCTGGTAACAGGAGCCTACCAACCAGTGCTCGGAGGAAAGAAAAATGGGAAGGGCTCCCAGCCCAGGACCCAGGACCCCGAGAAGGGCTGGCTCAATGCTGACAGCCCCAGGAAATGAGCTGGATGCCCCCAGGCAGCAGGGGCCAGGGCAGCGGTGAGGTCCCAGGAGCCTCAGTGGCTGCAGCTCAGCTCCTCTGTGCCCCAGGACAAGCATGGCCCCTCCTAGGGTAGCCTATGTTGCGCCTCCAGCACCCCTCAACAGAGCAAAGCAGGGCCCGCCGCAGGGGCCCAGAGCCTCCTGACCATTCACCCGTGTCCCCTGTGGCCACCATGCCGCACAATGTTGGCCCACACTGGCCACAGGGTCGGTCAGCCGTGATCTCCCCAGGCAACGCCTGCTGGCCATTTCTCTGGACACGTCACACACACGGCACCGGACAGATCTCTCATAAATACAGATCATGCTACGCCGCAGGTCACACACTCACCACACACCCGCCATGCCTCTACCCTGTCCCGCAGGAGGGAGGTGCAGGTCACAGCTGCTCTGGAGTGCAAACCCTTCTGGAAGGCTCAGCCTACAAAGTGGCAAGTATGGGCCACGCCCAGGAGAGAGGATGGAGCTACTCGGGGCCAGTCTACAACTCCCTCCTGCGGGACAGGCTGGGATACAGGTGTGTGGCGTGCGTGAGCAGTGCAGTGCATGGATGGTAAGGTGTGTGATGTGTAGAATGGTCAGCAGGTTGGTACATGTATGTGTGCACATGCTACTTATAAGTGGCATGGCGGGCGGTTAGGCACTTCGTGTCTGTGTATGTGGCATATGGCATGTGCACACAGGTGTCACACATATGTGCTGTGTCTATGCATGATGTGTGGGATGTGCTAAGTGTGTGCATACAGGTGTGGCACACACATAACTGCAGTACGCCTGTGTGGTGTGTGTTCATGGACGGTGTGTGTGACATGTGAGTGTAATGTGCATGGTGTGCACATGCCTGTCGTACTGTGCACACATGTGTTGTATCTGGGGGGTGTACAGACGCAGTGTGCAAATGTGTGTCGGGTGTGCGCCTCTGCAGTGCCTGTGTGTGTGGGATGCGTGTCTATGGGGTGCATGCGATGCATGCAGTGCTCACACGTGGAGTCTGTAAGTGTGTGTGCACATGCAGCTTGCGAGGGTGTGTCCAGCTGTGCTGGCTGCCTGTGTGACACTGTCAAGGCATGACCACAATACGCAGAGAGTGTTGAAGTATTTTTAAAGATGCACGACAGTGAAGGACACGGTGCTGGGAGTCCCTGCAAGCGCTCGGCTGGGACACTTCTGTGGCCCTCCTTGCTGCCTTCTGCAACAGCTCTGGAGACCTCCTTCCTGAGTGCTGGCGGTCGCCCTGTCCTAGACTGATGTAGAATTTCAGCCTCTCCTGGTTCCTTTAACCTTGGAAGAGCCCAGAGGTGATGAGGCCAGATCCAGTGAACACTGTGGCTGAGGAGACAGTGTCGAGTTTTTATTCAGCAGAACTGCTCTAAACACTTGTAATCAATTGGAGATGCTGAGGCAGCTGTGGAAAAGACCCTCGGGAAGGCGACTCCTGGACTTGCTTCAGCAAGGGTAAGAAGAGCTGGACTGGCGCAGCCATGCTGGGGTGGACTCCGAGGGGCTCATGACACTGTCTATTACTGTGGAGGGAGCTTGGAAATGTTTTTACTTATTTTTCTTCCGTGTATTTGCAGCACCTAAGGAGCCTTGCATCATGGGCAGCTAGTCCACATAGCAATACCACTTAATTCTTTGTACACCCCTTTTCTACCATCACACCTCACCCATGACATGCAGTGTGTGACAGGGTGTGTGGCAGTGTGTCTGAGGACCCTGTGCTGTGCACATATGCATGTGGGACGTGTACATACATGGGTGTGTGCTGTCCTGTGGTCAGGGTTCTGGCACTGGCCCCTGACAGGGTGGTGACCAGCACGCTGTGCCCCAAGGGCAGGAAGAGCCTGAGAGCCAGGACCCCTCAGTGCCAGCAGCCCAGTGCCCACTGCAAGCCACGCGGGATCCAGAGGCCCAAACCCACTCACCGACAATGGCCAATGGTGGCCACACACTGGGGCAACTACCAACCGCACGGCTCCTTGGTGCATGCACATGGATGTGCATCTCCTCGGGAGGCGCAGATGTGTACCCAGGACCCAGAGCAGCCCCCACCCATGCCCTCGGCCCACCCTTGCTCTCGGGAAGCAGCATCACTCATAATAGGGGCTCGTAGATCTGATAAGCTTAGGTAGATAACACGCCACTGAATAAACACCTACTGGCATTTAATGACACGCACTGCTGTGTGTACACACACAAACACATCAAAAAAGGTCAGCCAGCAAGCATTCTGCGACCACCTGCCTCGAGGCCCAGGGTGGCTGCCACTCCAGAGCTGGGGACACTCATCCTCCGCTGCCCCCTCCCCTGTGACCCTGTACAGTGCTGGGAGCCCAACTGTGGTAGAAAACGTGGCAGGAGCGTCTCAGCGAGAGGACAGCCTGCTCCTCAGCAAGGTTTCCAGACACCTGGTTCCTACGGAACCAAGACAGGGATGGATGGCTCTCCCCAGTGCTGCGGGATGACGGCTCGGACGACGGAAAGGGTAGACAGCCCGGTGCACATGGCCAGGCACCTCTTGTCTGCTCCACCCATGCTGCCCGGAACTCGACTTGCCTCCTGCCTCCAGCGGGCTGTAAGGGGGGTGGCATCTGGAAATCACCTCCATTGCCCATCCCTTTATGCCTTAACTTCTACAGTTGTCACACACTCAGCTGACGAGAATCCCATTACGGTGAGTGTGGGTTTTTATTTAGATTCTGTGTCACACAAGAAGCGATAGTAAATGATGGTAAAGGAGCTGGTTATTTTTAACGCCTTTCTGACGCCACGCCTGCCTGGCGGCCATTCGCTCCTCCCTGTCCTCTCCATATGGTTTGCAGTCAGGAGAAGGCTACCTTGGGACTCCACATCCCATCTGCCTGACCTACCCAAGCACTCCCGTCCTCAAAAGGACCCTGTGGGCTACGCCTGGAGCCCTGGGGCAAGGCTGAGGCCCCTCCCCTTGCAGCCTGGAGACTGCCAGCATGAGGTTTGGAACCCTCGGTCCAGGCAGGAGCAGGACACTGGGTCCAACTTGGACCTGAGTGCTGTGTGGCAAGCAGGAATTCCTCTTCCTTGAAGGCTCAGGCCTGGAGCCATCCTGTCCCCCGCACGGTCATCGCAGGCTCTTGAGTGCTGGAGCAGCCTCAGGCCCCCACCAAGGAGAGCCCAGCTGCTCTGAATAGGCTCAGGGCTCCCTGAGCCTTCACCCAGCTTGTGAGGGGCCCCCACGAGGTCCTGCCTGGCCTGGCTCTGGGAGGACACGCACACACGCTTAGAACAGGAGTGGTTCTTTTTGCATTCAGTGGACATTGTTTACAGACTGTTAGTGGTAGGAACTCCGCTGTGTCACGGCTCTTTTGTCTACATTTTTTTAAAAAAAGGATCCATGTAACAAGTATCTGAACACGGTGTTGCTAATCTCGTAAGGTGAAACCAATTAACAGTCGCCACCCAGATACCGGCTTGGGGTCAAGTGCCCCTGGTCATGAGGCCCCACAGGCTTGTAGTTGACACTTCACTTCCAAAACAGTGAGCTCATGGAATAAACGAAAGTAGGATCCTGTTTATTCCATCAACAGTCTGCCCTCTGAGCAGCTGCTGAAGACTGGCATGCCAAGGCGACTCAGAAATGCCCAGGGACGCGGCGCAGAGACGCTAATCTCCCCACAAGCTCTCCGTAGTAACATGCTAAGGAGGCTTCCGACAGCATGCTCAGCTCAGCCCAGGGAACTCACTCCCTGCCATCAAAGGATTTGCAACAAGAGTTAAGCCTCAAGTCCACAGCTCAAATCAGGTCCCTGCACACACAAAGGGCTGGCCACGCAGCCCCTGGCCCTTTCTGTCTCCCAGGTAGACCCCACCTGGGACACCGCAGCCTGCCCGGGGTGCCTGACTTCCAATTGCCTGCTCTCCAAGTGCCGTCCTGCTCCTCCTGCCACATGAAGCAGCCACATCCAGGCTTGGCCAAAGGGTCCCAGTGCAGAGGACTCTAAGAGCTCGGAAGGAAGGTGTTGAAACCTTAGAAGGAAGCAGTGGAATTCTGTGTGCCAGGTGTTGCCATAACCCTGAGTTATGAGACTGAACTGAGGACAGAACTAAAGAAAGGAGCAGCCTCACCCAGGCACCCCGGGTTTCTTTTGTCCCCTGCTCTCTAAGGAAGAGATTGGCTCACTGGGTGGTGTCCCAAGGTGCCCACCTGACCCCTCTTCATGAGCTCAGAATCGCCTGGCATCTAGTCTTGCGGGGAGCAGAGAGCTGTTGTGTGTCTCATGGGTCTGACAGCAGGATAGCACGGCTAGCTCAGGCCCCCAGCCCCTGGACCCACACTGCGGCTGCTTTCCTAGCCGGCTGGCTCCCTGCCTGTGCTGGCCACAGAGGGGGCAGGACCTGCGTGGATGCCTGGATGCAGCTTTCACAAGGCAGGGCTGCGATTAGGACCACCATTGGCCTCCCTGGGTTTACAGCCCTATTCATCTTCAAGCTGCAGGAGACAGACCCACCAGGGGAGACAAATTAGCCGCCACGGGGTGGCCTGCATCTGTACACAAGAGGAAGTGTGGACAGAGAGGCTCCCTGGGACCCCTGAAGAACCAGACTCAAGAAACTAGCTATAGAAATAGCTCTTCCCTCTCCACCCCCAGGCAACAAGTCAGTGGCCCTGGTGGCCCTCCCTCCTTCCCTCCCTCCTGTTGGCCTCTGGGCAGTGGGTGGCCCCCAAGAGCCACCTCCCACCATCTCTCCAGACCCCAAGACCTGCCCTGGGGTTTCTGACCCCAAGGGGCCCAAGGGCACTAGGCAAATACAGGCTGCCTCCTCAGCCTGACCTTTCAGTCCAGTGCTCGCTGCCAAGGAGATGAAGTGGATAGCAAACTGACCAGGCACATTGTGAGCTCCAGAGCCTGCAGGGCAGAGGGCACGAACCAGCTGGGACTTTCCAGGACTTCTGTCCAGAGAGACCTGTGCTCTCCTAGGCTGTGCAGGGCTGGGCACTGCATGTCTGCCCACGGCAAGCCTAGTCCCCTGTGCAGCATGCCCCAGCTCACCCCCAAGAGCACTGTTCCCCAATCATGCTGGCTCACAGCCAGGCACACAGACAGGACCTCTGCTCTGCACCAGAGTTCCTAGAGCTGTGCCTTTAGAAGCCCTCGCCCTGAGGTCCCCATGGGGCCACCTCCCCTCAAGCAGCCAGTGCTTCTCTGGGCTACTAATATACCTGGGTCATACAACCCCTTCCACAGACACCACACCTGACCTCAGAAGAGTGCAGAAACTGAGGAAGAGCTTGCTCTTGGCAAACAGCAACGCCCCAGGAAAGAGCAGGCAGTAGGACAGTCTGAGGACTCGTGGCCCACACCAGCCCCTGAAGTACAGAGGCCCTGCCTCTCAGTGCCTGTGACCAGGGCTCAGTAGAGCCTGGGTGAGAATAGCCCTCTGGGGAAAGCTGGAAGAAACGAGTCCTAAGCAGGAAGGAGCCACCGGGCTGAGGGACCACCGTGGGCAGTGGCACAGCTGCGGAAGTAGGTCACGGAGCAGGCAGAGGCCTGGTGTCCACTACACAGAGGGCCCAGGCAGCCTCTGTGGGGCAGGCCTGGCCCTCGGTGACCTCGGCAACCTCCTCTGCATGCACAAAGCACAGACAAGGCCTGGAAGCACGGCACAGGCTGGGGGCCGGCCAGGGAGCTCACACACCTACTTGCTGGTGGCCCCAGCAGCTCATTAATTAGACAGAGAAGCAGCTGAATGTTGCAAACCCTTCCTCCTTAGGAACCCACAGCTAATGAGAAGAAAACACCATGCTCGGCAGGCCAAGGCCAAACCAGGCAAAGCAAGGGTGCCATCCACACAGGCAGTGGCTGCCACGCCAGGAGGCTGGTGTCTCAGTTCCTGCTGTCCGGATGGACAGGACTGGCCCAGCCCAGGTGCCTGAGGGCAGCCCAGTCTCCCGGCAGCCCAGTCTTCCAAGTTTCCAGTAGGACCCCCAGCATGCCCACCAACTGTAGGTGCCCTCACACCCTGCACCAAGTGCTGGGGACAGGACTCCCCAGCAGAGTCCCTCTAGCCTTAAAAGTCCAACCTTCACCATTCATTCCTTCAGGATAACAGTAGGCTGGGACCAGACAACACAACCCTGCAGCGCGCACATGACCAGAACTCGGTGGGGGACCTGGACACCATGGCTGGAAATGCCGTGCACTTCTAAACCGAGCCCGTGGTCCCGACCAAGGACAGAAGGAGGCTTGGAGCCCCTGACACCCAGGTGTCCCCAGCCGCGCGCCCACCAACCCCACTGGCTCAGAGCCGGCCCTGGCCGAGCTCGCCAACGTGGAGCGCTGGTGCCATCTACCGAGGGCCGGCGGCGTGCGGCGAGCTCCGCGGCCACCGAGCCTTGCGGGTCAAGGGACTGAGCTCCCGGCAGCAAGGAAAGAACCGAGGACGCAGCGCGCCTGGGCCCCACACCACATCCACGTCCCGAACCCTTCCCAGAACCCCGCCAAGCACGTAATGGCGGGTTCCAGGCCGGGTCTAAATTCGAGTTCGGGACTCAGGTCGTAGAAAGGCTCGCCCCTCTGGCCGCGGGGCCCCCGCAGTGACGCCCACGGAACCTGGACTTCGCGGCAGCGCATAGCGCCGGGAGCGATGGTCGCTGGGGCCCCGGGCGGGGAACGGCGCTGGGGACCGCACGCGCTGGTACATTTACCTTCTTTGAGGAACTGCGCGTGGATCACCAGGACGAGGAAGCAGCAGAGCGCGGCCGCTGCTAGTGCCCAGAGCGCCTTCAGGAGCTGCATCGCGGAGTGCCCGCTTGGCCGACGCCTCCGAAGCAGCGCAGCGAAGGTCCAGGCGCCGCATCAGCGCCCCGCCGGGTACAGCCTCCGCGGCCGCCGGCTCGCGCCCCCCATGCGCGCCGCGCCGCGCTCTGCCGCGACTGGCGGCGCCACTCCGGGAGGCGATCTCTGTCTTTCGGGCAGGGGGAGGGGAGGGAGCGGGGGAGGGCGCGCGGAGGGGGCGATGGGCGCGGGGGCGGGGAGGTTAGCGGAAAGTCTCCGGCCGCGGCGGCCGCCGCTCCGGCCACTCGGCCACCATCGCGAGCTGCGGGGCGCCGGGGGCCGGGTCGACAGGGGGCGGCCGCCGCGGCCCCATGAATCGGCCCCGCCGCCGCCTGGAGCCTCGCGGCCGGCAGGGCCCGGACGGCGGGCCGCGGATGGCGCAGCGGCCGGCGGCGCGGGGCTGAGGGTCCGGCGCGGCCCGGCCCTGCTCTGCCTGTCGCCCCCCGCGCGTTCGGCGTCGCCTTTCTCCTCCTCCTCTTCCTCCTCCTTCGGTCCTCCTCCTCCTTCCGCACCGCCGCCGCCGCCGCCGCTGCCCGCGCTCGCTCCGGCCCGGGGCTCAGGGGGCCGCCACGCCGCCTTCTTCACCGTCTCCGCGAGCCAGGGCTGCGCGCCGCGCGCGGGGCCGCCGCACCATCGCCGCCGCCGGGGCCGCAGCGACCCAACTTGCGCGGCCCGGGGCTCCGCGCCGCTTGCCTCTGGGACGGGCCTCTGCACGCCCTGGAGCCCGCGCCACCGCCGCCGCGGCCGGGATGGGGCCGGGCCTTGCGCTCCGGGGCCGCCCGCGCCGGGGTCTCCGCGCCGACAGGTGGGGCCGGCGACGCTGCGCGCCTCGTCGCCCGCGGGACGCCGCTGCTCCGGCCCGGGTGCGCGCGCCCGCCGTTCGGCTCGGCTCGGCGCGGCTCCTTCTGGAGAGGCGGTGGGAGGGGAGCACGGCGCGGGTCTCCGCCAGCCCGGGAGCAGCGTCGCGCCGCCTCGGACTCTGGCCCGCGCCCCGCCGTCTACGCTCCGCCCGGTCCGCGGAGCTGCCGATGCGCACTGGGCCGCGCGGGGGACCCCGGGGACCCCGGCCGCCGTGCAGCGCCCCCGCCTGGCGCGCCGGCGGGTCAGGTGGGGCTAGTCCGGCTGAAAACTGCGGGTCGGGCTCCACCTAGGTGCGCAGAAGCTACACTGCAGTGCCGGCTGCTGCCGGCGCCTGGAGCGGGGGACAGGCCGCCTGGAGTGGCGTCCAAGCTCTATGTATATACCCCACGGTCCATGAGCCGCCACGGCCAGGGCCTGACTGACAGACGGACAGGATTCTTCATGGGTCTGAAAAAGCACATCTGCCTGGAAGCGCCCATTCGCGCGCACACAGGCACTCCAGGCCCTGCTGCACACCACCCAAAACCCGAGAATGGTTTGTAGATGCCCACGGCCTGCTGGGAGGAGCAGTCTCCAAGCAGGGAGCATTTCCATGCCGCCCCTGCTGCTCCTGTGCCTGCTGCAGGAAGGGCAAGTTGCTTCTGACGGAAGTCTCTTCCCTGCCCACCACCACACCCCAGAGCTGGGGGCTGGTGTGTATCTGCCCCCGCACACCCCTGCCCCTGTTTCCTGGGGTAGCTCGCAGACAAGGTGTATTGTCTGCATTGAATTTTAAATGCTAGCTCTTGGCAAGAACCAGGGTCCAGCCCTGGCCTGAGCCTGTGCCCTGGCCCAGTGGGGCAGCCTACAGTTGGGGGACTCTCAGGGCAGCGGCTTCACCAAGAGTCTCTGTCTTAGCCTGCAGGTGTGGGGCCAGGCAAGTTAAGAAGCTAGCCCTGAAGGGCTCTCAGAGGTCAGAGAGATGGAGTCGCTGTCAGTACGTGGGGGTAAACCGGGGCCTGTAGAGGTGTGACACCTGACACGAAGACAAACAGCAAGTCAAGGGCAGAGCCTGGACTTCCACCTAACTTGGTGCTGTTTGCCTGACCTGACTCAGCTGTGCCTGCACCTGACCAGGCAGCTGCTGGCTGAGAGGCAATTTATTACCCCTGGTCTCTGGCCCAGCTCCACCCAGCCAGCTAGGAGAGAGACACCCAGGTTGCTGGGAGGGGAGCCTCAACCTCCACTAGCCTACGAACTCGGAAACTCTGGGCCTGCCCTGGGAGGCCCTGTGCAGGCCCCTCCAAGCCCCTCTTCCTGTCAGTCCTCCCACCTCCTCACCCTGGATGCTCTGCAGTAGAGCAGTCCACCTGCAGCCCTGAGGTCCTGCCCTCCCTGGCTTGCACAGCCTGACCTCTGCCAAGGTCGCTGGCCTCCTGCCCACCCCAAAGGCTCGGAGCCACAGGGGAGCCCACCCCACTGGCACTACCCTGGCTCCAAGGAACCTCAGTCAAGAGAGGACCCACTCTTACATCTCCTCTGCCCCCCTCAGGTGTGTATTAGCTAAAGCCTAGAAATTGAACAGTGTGTTAAATACACTAGGAGAACTCTTAAAAAACTAACAATTTGTTAGAATCTTGTGTAGGAACTGGTGAGAAAGAAGAGAAAGGAGGCTCACATGGAGAAGCGGAGCTACTGATTTAATTCCACCAGGGGGGATGTGTGGCCTAGTGTCCTGAGGACGGAAAGGCCTAGAGACCAGACTTCCTCTCAGGAAATGCCTGGGGCATTGCTGGTGCCCATGGCAAAGTGGAGAAATATGGGCGGCACCACACAGGACCACCCCAGAGAGCAGGGCAGCCCAGGGAAGTCAACTCAGGCTGGCAGCATGGGACCTCAAGTACATGAGACCGGTACTGGGGAGGGGCAGCAGTGCCCTGGCTAGAAGGGATGGACTGTGGAGACAAGACCACCATGATGCGGAGAAGCATGAGAGCCGCCAGAACATGTGGGCAGGGGGACAGTGGCCTAGCCGGAGGTGTCGCACTGTCCCCACAAAGAATCATGGGCACTTTGCTATCCACATTCTGCCCCTCATGGCGAGCTCAGTGTGCTGCGTACACTGGGCTGCTCCCAGGTGCAGTCATCCTACTGACAGGCATGTTGACAAAATGTCTTACTGAAGAAGCAACCATTCTCTTGCATCAAGATGGGCTTTATATCACTAGATACTGTGCTCTAATAGAGTTGGCTTTCTTAGGAATATTGTGGAGTTTTAGTTTATTCTTTAATGGTCTCGGCCTCCATGCATGAAGGTTTTTAGGACCCCTGTCTTGGTAAGAAATCACCCATGGGTGAACCAGAGCGCAGGGGTCTGCAGGCTGCAGCCCTCCATGGACAACGAGTCTAAGGGGGACATGAGTCCCCACTCCTTGGCTGAAGCGCTCTGCATTGTCCACCCCCAGGGGCTCCCCACCTGTGAGCTCTGTGCCAGCTTCCAGGACATGCACTTGTCGACACATCCTGCCCTTTTCCAGAGAAAACAAACAGCAAGTGGCCATGCAAGCTGTCCCTTCATGCCCACACCTGTGCTATGGTCAGGCAAGGTGGGCCGCACCCAAGGGCATCACACAGCTGCAGAGCTGGCGCCTGGAAGAGAGGGAGCTGGAGTCACATGTGCTCTGTGCCCGCTGCCTAGAGCACAGAGGGATTTTGGGGTGAGGAATGGCCACCATCACAATTCTAAATAGCATCACTAGATGCCACTGGAGAAGTCAGAGAAGACAAGGCTCTGAGGTCGACTGACCAGGTGGGCACTCGGAGGCCAGGTGGAAACTCAAGTCTCAGAGCAAAGAGCTCCCAGAAAACGAGATGGGAGGAAAACAGATATGGAGGCTGCATCCAGGCACTGGGCAGCCCCGTGCTGGGAACCATCCAGAAAATGAGGGCGGCAATGAGGACAGCCCCAGAGAAAGGGCCACAGGCCTGCTGGTGGTGGAGAGGCTCTGGCCGTTATGAGGAACTTTGAACCCCCAGGATACAAAGGCCACCAAGTCTGTTCCTTCTGTGAAGCTGGAAGTCAGCTGAGCCTAGGCTTCTTCTTAGCAGCACTGGCTTGTGGGAGCAGCAAGCAGTGACAAGAACATCAGGAGACATGGCATGCAGCAGCCGCCTGCCCCTCAGCAGACAGACAGCACCCACAGAGCCACCTTCCTGTCACCAACTCCAGGGACACACGCCCAAGGCTTTGGTCTGGCAGAGAAAGGAGCCCAGGGCTGGAGGTGGTGCTCAGAGAAAAGTGAGCTCCCTGCCTTCTGAGAAACACCAGGAGCCCAGAGATGGGGGAGAGGATCCCTCAGCTGGTGGCTGGTGAATGTTTGCAATAAAATCCCGTCATCACTTTCTCCACAGTCCGAGCCTCAAGCTTGCCTGCCTTGGTAAACAGCACTCATGGAATAACACTACAAATGACGTGTGTTTCCATTCAAGTCTTGAAGCCAGTGTGTTCACGGAGCCGCAAGGAGCTAAGTGCAAACTCTTAAGCCTTGATTATTAAAAATATTGTACATGAAGGGAAGAAGGGACATTTTCTTTCCTGTTCAGTAGGGAAAACAAGGAGGGGCTGGCCAGAGCTGCTGGGCCACAGAGAGAAACCGTTTGAGCCCTGAACGTCACGATGTTCTTTGAAAGAGGCTAAATCCAAATTACTGTGATGAAGACCAGAGAGGGGAGTCAGCTTTTAAGCATTTTGTCCTTTAGAGAAATACTGGGCATGAGGGGAGCGGGGCACAATCTTGGTTTGCGTTTTGAGCCTTGGTCATTGTTTGGATTTCTTTCCACTGTGCATTGTGGGCTATTCTGTAATTTGAGAAAACCTAGAATTAGAACAAAAGGTACGTGATTTGTGTTGTGACCATGTACTGCCGTACTGGACGCATGCACGTATGTGTGTACGCACACACACACACACACACATGGACGGGAAAGAACAAGGAAGTAGGGAACAGAGAGACATGAGTATTTTAGTGCTAGGCTGATTGAGACGCTGTGAGGGTTACATAGTCAGCCCTGGCCTTGCGATCACAGGAAGCACTCACAGTGGTGACCGCGAAGCTTAGAACTGCCAACTGCTAAGGTGTGGAAGGGTTTTGGGGCCAGACTGTATTTTGACAAAAACAAGATTATACCCACATCTGTGTAAGTGGATATGGACACACACGTTCTCTCAAGGAAAGACCACAGGCAGGGGTAACCATGCCTGGTGGGTGGAGTCAGGGAAGGGAAAGGGCCCTCACAGGGACACTGGAGGCTGCCAGCTGTCTACTTGGGCTGCTGATGACCTCCATGTCCACTGCCGGGCAGACTATGCCTGAGATACAGAACAGAAAGGCAGCCTGGCCTCCCCGGGCTCTCCTCTGGCGCTGCTTACTGGATTGACCTGGCACAGTGGGAGCAGGTGGGCGTGGGCTGGGCCAAGAGGAGGCTTGGAGACAGGCCTCCCTGTGCCACCTGCTGGGAGGGTGGGGCGGCCAGCACCCAGCCACGCTGTCCCACCGCCCTGTCCCCTGCCCCTGGCCCGAGGAGGGTTGACGTGGCAGACACCTGGAGGTGCGATATTCTCTGCTGTGGCTGAGCCTGGCCCTGCTGGCATGGGCTGACATGCGCAGCGCTGGCTGGGCTTTCCCTTAAGGCTCAGCTGGCTCAGAGCACTGCTGTCAGCCCTGCCAAGGTGCTGATGTGCACTCTTCAAAGCAAGGTGACAGGGCAGTATCACCTCGCCCTATAATCAAATGGAATGGTGAGGTGGGCAGAATGGAGAGCCGTGTTGCATACTGTTGGCCAGGATCACAGGATCAGCCGAGAGAGAGAGAGAGAGAGAGAGAGAGAGAGAGAGAGAGAGAGAGAGAAAGGGGAGGGAGGGAGGGAGAGAAGGAGGGAAGGAAGGACGGAG
>PVKA01025685.1:0-32663 GCA_004027165.1 Ctenomys sociabilis
CCCTAAACCCACACTCAACTCCAAAGAAAAAAGGTGCTCTTATCTAATAAGATTCTAGAGATCCAGCATCTAACATAACTTTTCTCCTCAATTCAAATGGTTATTGGTACATAAAAGACCATGGAAGGTAACACTATACAACAACCTGTTTACTAACTTCCTGTAACTGAACGTGCCTCTGAGTAGATGGCCTATCAGATACATACACTATCTTCTTAGTACACAGCACCCTGGAAACTTTCTCAAGACCCCAGGTCTCCCCAAGGCTGAACCACAGCAGACTCAACTCCTCCCTTACCCACCTACAATGCCTCCTTCCCTGGTAGAGGCCACCCTCTCTTCCAAACTTACTGCAAGAAGGATTTTTCCCTCAAATTGTCTCTCATCTGCCTGTATGACCACTTTCTTTTGGACCTTCAGAACACTCTATAAATACTTACCTTCTGTATTACTCTGAACATTTTACTGCAGTTATTTGCAGTTAATCTAAATTAAAATATAAGCTCTTCAGCAGCAGGAAACTAGGCTGCCTTTGTAATCCTACCAATCAGAGGGCCTAATACAGAATAAGTATTAAGAGTGTTTGCTGAATAAAGAACAAAAAGATTACTTCCTAGAGCTCAAATTCCATATTACTAAATACCTTATTGTCCAATAAAGGATTCTAAACAATTCTGCAACTAACACATCTTGTATTAACATTTCCAAACAACAAATAAAAGAATATTTAACACAAAACATGTAAGTACTTGCTACTCAGAACTAAACTTCAAAGGTTCTTTTCCTTTTTAAAAACTGCTTCTTTAAAGCACTTCTTTAAAGTGCTTCATGGACTTACCATACCTTACCTCCATTTAAGGTATGTAAGTCCATGGTTTTAGTGTGTATCAGAGCTGGGCACTGTTCCCACACCTGGGCTTCATCCTCACCCCCTTAAACACCCATACCTATCAGCAGCCAGCCACTCTGCAACTACTTCCCCCCAGCCCCTGAGAACCAGTAATAAACTTTGTATTTATATGGATCTGCCTACTCTGGGCATTTTAGACAAAGACAATCCATTTCCATGAACCTCATACAGCTTGCTTCCTCCCTCAGCACGTTTCCAGCATCTGTTTGTGGTGGAATGTTGTCAGTACCCTACTCCACTTGAGGGCTACATCTCATTTGGTTCAGTCTTTCATCAGCTGACATTCATCTGCACTGTTTCTACTTTTGGCTCTTACAATAATGGTTCTACAGTCACGTGCAGGCTTTGTGTATATGCAGGGGCTTCAATTCTCTTGGGTATATATATGAGAGTGGAACTGCTTGCTGGGTCATATGATGAGTCTATATTAACACGCTGAGCTAGCAACACTTCTTCCACAGTGACTCCACCAGTGTACAGTGCTACCAGCAATACACAATGGCTCCAATCTCTTTACAACCTCAGTGACACTTGCTGTTATTGGACATTTGGATTCCAGTCCTTATAGAATATGGGATAGGATCTCATTGTGGCTTTGATTTATACTTCCCTAATAAGAATACCTTCTCATGAGTGTTCTGCAGAGAACCATGCTCCCAGAGAATTCATATAATGAAGCACTAACCACCAATACCTTATTTTTACATATTCAAAATTCTCTTCTAGTTACTGTAAAATACACATTGTTAACTACAGTCACCCTAATATGCTACTACATTGGAAATGAGAATAAGGTCCTAATCTGACAGTACAGGTAACCCTTTAAATATAAAAAGACTGAAGAGTTCTCCCTAACCACACACAAAGGGATAGCCAGATGAGGGGACACAGAAGGTGGCCATCTATAAGCCAGGAAGATAGCTCTCATAGAGCCAACCTAGAAGACTCCCTGATCTTTAACTTCTACCCTTGAAAGCAATAAAAACGTGAATTTCTGTTTAACCAACCATTTGTAGTATTTTGGTCTTTTTGATGTTGTGTTTTGTTTCTTCTATTCACCCGCACATGTTGTTATAGCAGCCCTTGCTAAGGAATAATTCAGGTTTTTTGCTCATCAGTGTAACTTCTCTTAAAAATGTCTACTCACAAACTTGGCCCATTTTTCAAATGATTTTTTATTGTTGAATTTTAAGAGAGCTTTACAACTTCGAAACATTTTCTCCTATTCCATGAGCTGTCACTGTATTTTCCTTTAGAAAATAAAAGTTAATTTTGATAAGGTCTACAGTCTATCTACCTTTTGTTTTATAGCCTTATCTAACTCAAGAACATCAAGATTTAAAGCTGTTATGCTCTAAGACTTTAATGTTTTGGTTCCAAGAATAATAATGAAGGAAAAAAAAAAAAAACAAGGAGAATGTGCATGTACCTAAGCATGGGAGACCTGTGTTATCAAGAGATGACTAATACGCCAGAGGAGTTGTTTTAATGGTATCTTTTCTGATTCACAGATTGCTATCAACCATTTTGAATAAATAATTTTTTGAGTTGTATGTTCACTTAATACTGATATAATTCACCCCTAGAGAAAAAAACCTAAAGCATATTTAATTTTGTACCATAAAAGTAAAATCCAAGCCGGGCGTGGTGGCGCAGGCCTGTAATCCCAGCACTCGGGAGGCTGAGGCAGGAGGATTGTTGTGAGTTCGAGACCAGCCTGAGCTACAAAGTGAGCTTAAGGCCAGCCTCAACTGCATAGTGAGACCCTGTCTCAAAAAGACCAAAAAAAAAAAAAAAAAGTAAAATCCCACTCACATTCTTTCTTACCTGTTCCTCTTTATCTTACCAAGATACTGTTAGATAGACAGACAGATAATTTTTTTTTTGTATTAATGTATTAGTACAGGGTCTCATTACATATATCGGACTCATAATGATCCTCCTGTTTTCAGCCTCCCAAGTGCTGGGATTACAGGCGTACACCAC
Source organism: Ctenomys sociabilis (assembly GCA_004027165.1). NCBI lineage: Eukaryota > Metazoa > Chordata > Mammalia > Rodentia > Ctenomyidae > Ctenomys > Ctenomys sociabilis. The sequence goes on from PVKA01025685.1 coordinate 2,897, forward strand.
CACATCCAGGGGTTCAATCCCTGGGGACAGGGTCAGCATGGCACATCGGGGGATCAAACCCCAGTCTCTGTGTCTGCCTAAGCAGGCACTTTATTTTTGTTTTTATTTGCTACTTTGTTTTAATAATTCTGATTAAATCATATTATTTATTCTCCTTAAGGATCTTTTCTCTGTATACTAACTTTGTCACTATCAAAAATTGAGAAATGCCACTAACCTATTGCCACTTGGATATTGTACTACAATGTCATGATCTTCATCAATGCCACAGACAGTTCCCGTGGTAGTCAAAGTCTCAAACATCCCATCAGTCCAGCCACCGTGACCATGCTGTAGAGACTGCACAATTTCTAGGTCAAGATCTATATTTACCAGGTCACCAATCTGCAATCCACCAGGATTCCTGTTGCCATTCTGCTCACCTGCAATTTCCGAGGCAGTTAGGGGGAAAAAAGGAAGAAAAACACAGAACAACGTATAGCTGCATTTTTGTATGGATGTGGTTACTAACCCAATCTCTTGTTAAAAGTCTAGTCCAATTTTCTTCTTTGATTCAGCTTTCATAGTTTTTACTTTTCTAGGAACTGATGCATTTCGCCTTTGGCTACAATTACTCACAGTATTTCCCTGTAATCTTTATTTTTTGATAGATCACCTTATTTTTACATATTTAACGGGCACACTGTGACATCTGAATATACATGTATAATGTAGGATGATATAATCAGAGTATTTAGCATAGCCATCACCCTACTTTGTGGTACTCTCAAAATTCTCTTCTAGTTACTGTGAAATATACATTAACTACAGTCACCCTACTATGTTACAAAATATTAAAACTTATTCCTAAATCACTATAGTATAGTGTAGTACACCCATATACCAATTCCCATTGTAAATATATATTTTTACCCTGTCATTTTTTTGTTCTGTTTGTTTTTTTGAGGTATTGGGGATTGAACTCAGGACTTTAAGCTTGCCAGGCAGGCGCTTATTCTACTGAGCTATCTCCCAGTCCCTAAATATTTTTAAACAAAAATAATGTCTACTTATTTTTTTGGTAGAAGTTACACAACTAATACATTACATATTTCTGTCTTTGTAGTAGTCATTCATAGCATAAGATGCAGACAAGATACCCTGTCCACACAGATATTTTAAAGTGCCACCTAACGGGTTCACTGGTAAAAATGAGATTTTTAGAATTAAGATTTTAAAAACAGAAAGCAAACGTAAGACTCAAAAATTTGAATAACAGGGTTAGAGATATCACTCAACATCAGAGCACCAATAGGCCTGGTTTAATCCCCAGGATCATAAGAAAATAAACAAGACAACCAAAAATGCTGGCAGTATGCTGATTCATAGCACAAGGGAGCGAGAGCAGAGTCTATAGAAGATTATTCAACTCTATCTCAGAACACAAAATTCTGGAGGATGAAAACACTTTTCTGCCTAGGTGACCTATCACTACACCAGAGTTACCATAACTAAACACAGAGAAAGAAAACTCTGGATTTATTTTTTTTCCTTCTGAAGCAGTTAATATGCTTTGTTTTATTCTGTTTTGTTTTTAAGGAAGAAAGATTTTATGTTGCTCATAGTTACAAAGTAAAGTTTTCAGTCAGTCCAGGGTGTGAGTGCAATTTTTCAATAAGTAAATCTTGAGATTTTTGCTTAAAGAGTATTTTTAATATTTCAAAGCCCATTCCTCAGATTTTTTTCAACAGCTAGTTCTAGGATAGAAGATTTATGATCACAAAATTCTATGCTGAAGGATCCAAAATGTGCCCATTCAGTCTGTATTTTTCTTAAGAAGGCAAAACACAAAACTAGAAAATTTCTAAAAATAAGAAAAATACCATGAGTATATTAAAAACACTGTTATATTTCCAACATTGTCCTTTCAGTTAAAAAAGTTATGAGAGTCAAGAACACAGCACTGCCGGGCGTGGTGGCACATGCCTGTAATCCCAGCACTAGGAAGGCTGAGGCAGGAGGATTGTTGTGAGTTCGAGACCAGCCTGAGCTACAAAGTGAGCTTATGGCCAGCCTGAACTGCACAGTGAGACCCTGTCTCAAAAAAGACAAAAAAAAGAACACAGCACTTTTTGACAAAAAGACAAATTAAATGATTCAAATGATTTAGAAAGGTGAAAACAGAATTCGTATGAGAAAAATATATTCAGGCTCTAAAGGATCAGAAAAGTGTTCTTATTTGGTAAAAATAAGATTTTAAACTCTATAAGATAGGGGCCGGGGAGATGGCTCAGTGGAATAAGCACTTCCCTGGCAAGGGCCTGAGTTCAATCCCCGGTTCTGCAAAAAAATAAAATAAAATCTGCTTTTATATATTAGTAACGCTTGAAGTGGGTAGTGAATGCCTGTAATCTCAGCACTGTGGGAGGCAAACAGAGAAGGATCAAAAGTTCACACTGTACCTAGAAACTTAGTCAAGACTTTGTCCCAAAGTTAAAAATAAAAGGGTTGGTCAAATAGCTCAGCAGATTAAAGCACCTGCAAGCGGGTGCAGGGGCCAGGGATTCGATCCCCAGGCCTGCTATACCAAGCCCCAAACTCAAAGGGCGTGGTGGTACACGCCTTAATCCCAGCACTTGGGAAGCTATAAACAGGTGGATCACTACAAGTCTGATCTAGTAGTGAGATCCTGAACACCCAGTAGACCCTTCCCTAAAATATAAAAAAAAATTAAAATTAAATAAATTTGAAGGGCTAGGGAAGTTGCTCAACTTAAAGACTTTGAGTTTATCTCTAACAAAGGGAAAATAAACTTTTAATAATACATGGAATTTTATTAGGTTACCTTAATATTGGAGCTGTTCTTTTATTAAGAAATCAATCTTACAAAAATGCTAAGAAATTTATAAGCACTAAACTTTCAAATCCTATTTTAAATAGTGTAGCAATACAATACTGACATAATCTAATCAAAAATCTTCATTGTATTTATGGCTAAAAGATGTTTCAAATATTATGACATAAATGTCATACTACTTCAACACATAGTTCCAAGCCTAAATAATGAAAAAGAAAAAGTATTTTAAAGCCTAGAAACTATCTTTCTAAATTACCTTTACAGGGTCAGGGAGATCATTCAGTGGTCTAAGTGCCTGCCTGGCAAGCATAAAGACCTGGGTTTGATCCTGGTACCACATGCTGTGTGGGTCCCATGCCATGCAAGCCCCTGACACTGGGCTTGGTGGCACAAGCCTATAATCCCAGCACTGAGGAGGCTGACACAGGAGGATCACTATAAGTCCAAGCTGCATGGTGAGACCCAGTAGCAAATACATAAATTAAAAAATAAAAATAATAAAGTTTTAAAAAATAAAAATAAATGACCTCAATGGTGACTAATTTTTTATTTTTTTATTATTTATTTTTATATTTTAGTACAGGGTCTACAGGGTCTCCCTATGTAGATCAGACTCATAGTGATCCGCCCCGCCTGTGTTCAGCTTCCCAAGAGCCGGGATTAAGGCACCACCACAACCAGTCTCAATCACCCTCTCAGCGCCCTAGGGGCTAGGCCTGCACAGCACACCAGGGATCCACAGTGTCTACCTAAGCAGGTGCTTTAGTCTGCTGAGCTATTTGGCCATCCCTGTTGTTTTGTTTTGTTTTTTTTAATAGGAGCTCAGCACACAGTTTAGGTTAGCCTTGAACTATGCAGCCAACCTTGGCCTCACATTCACAGTGCTCCCCCTACCTCAGCCTCCCAAGTGCTAGAGCTTTCATTTTTCTAAGTTCAATTTAAACCTTTTACTGAATCTATCAATTCCACTATTAAAAAATTTTCTCTAATCTGCTAACTCACCTAGCACAGGGCAATGATCTCTGTAGAAAGAACCTCCTTTGGCATCCTGGACACACTTCAGATCAGACTAAGAAGAAAAGAAACCAGAAAAATCATGCATGAGAACTTCAATACCTGAAGTAGGCAAAAAAAATTCATTCAGAACATAGCCACAACAGAAAAATACCTCTGAGTTAATAATTACACTATTATCTTTCATCTTGCTTTCAAAAACATCTTTCTAAAGCTATAAACCTGATCTTCAGACAGTCACATTTTTTTTTTCTTTGAGATAACTTCACTATATTGTCCCAGCTGGCCTTAATCTCAAGATCTTCCTATCTCAGCTTCCCAAGTCCTGTAATTATAGGCATGTGCCTCCAAGCCTAGTAAAGTCATGCTTTACTTTTGACTTCCTGGTTTTAAGGCTCAAACTTTTAATTGTAACAAAATATTTAACACTGTATTTTTTAAAATCACATGCTAATAACTGTAACAAGTATTTGAAATGTATGTAACACATTTAATTTAAAAGATACTCTCATCAAAAAACCTCTTATTTGAGCTTTCCAATTTTTTTTTTTTTGGTACCAGGGATTGAACTCAGGACCTCGCACTTGCTGGGCAGGCAATTATGCCACTGAGCTATCTCTCCAGCCCTTTCTAATTAGTTTTATGAAAAACAGAGAACAAAATGTAACAAATCCAGTCTTTAGAACCCTTGCTAAGTTCATTTTTTCTTTATTTCAATTTAGTCCTTGCTTTACCATAACTTGCTTAGCTCAAGTTCTTCCTACTATCTTTTATACAAAAATTATTACTTAAGGGCAACAGCAGAGGCACCTGCAGTATAGGGCAAAGAAAATGTAGACTTAGAAGAGCAATGTAGGGTATTACTGTAGAAATTTAGGAGAAAATTTCAAGTTGCTTTAAAATACCTTTCTATGGGGCCAGTGACATTGTTCAGCAGACTAAGCGCTTACTAAGTAAGCACAGGGGCCAGGGTTCCATCCCTGGCACCCCATGTAGAGCCAGCTCCGCCCCTGGGTGTATTGAGCCAGCCATGGAGTCTGGGCTGGTGATGCATGCCTATAATCCCAGCACTCGGGATACATAAATCAGGAGGATCACTAAGAATCCAAGCTGCACAGTGAGACCCTACTCCTCCACCCCCCCAAAAAAAACCTTAAAAAGCCTAATAAACATTAATTAATGTATCTCATTCCATTAAGGAAAGGAGCTCCTTTATTCATTCACAGAAGCCAATTCACTTCAGTCTCTTATACCAGCTGGACATACAGTGTCACTCATTCCTTGCCAGAGATAAGTGTCAAATTGTTTTAATATGATGCTTTAACCCAGCAATTCACTTTTAAGAATCTACCCAAAAGAAAGACGCCCATAATGAGCAAGGATGTTTGCTGACATTATTGCCTGTGAAGGAGGGACACTCACCAACAGAAACCTCATTAAATGATGGCACAATCACATAAATAAAGGAGTACTACTCATTGCAAATCTATGTACACAAACCAATCAGCACATACTGGGCATAAACCTTTGAAGCAAATACTTAAAATCCCAGAAAAATTCACAGTAACTGGTGCTATACCCAATAACAAAACTATGCAAATTACATGCTAAAATTCACATGGTGGCTTTTTTATGTAAATAGGGGGGAGGGGCAGAACTGGGAACTGAACTCAGGTCCTTGAGCTTGCCAGAGAAGCGCTTATTCTACTGAGCCACTTCCCTGGCCCTTTATTTTTTTTTTTTAATTTTTTTGTAAATGGATATATTAAGGAGACAGGACATTTCACTTTTGTGGTAAAAGATATAAGACAGTTTAGAAACAAATGAAATTTACCAGTTGCATTTTTTTCTTTTTGGCAGAACCAAGGATTGAACACAAATGAAATTTAAATAATTTTTTTTCTCCTGTATTTAGGACAGGGTCTATAGGGTCTCACTACACAGATTGGACTTGTAGTGATTCTCCTGTTTTCAGCTTCCCAATGGCTGGGATTACGGACAGGCACCTCCATGCTTAGTCTCATCACCATCTCAGTGCGCCGTGGGGGCAGGGCCAACAGCCTCTGAGCTCTGCAGAAGCAGGTGCTTTGCTTTAGTCTGCTGAGCTATCAGGCTGACCCTTAAATAATGTTTTGAATCGGAAATATATTGAAGATTGAAATGACACAAAAGGTTTTACTGTTCTCATGAATTACAAATTAAATAGCAAAGTCAAGTCTGAACAGTTCATGAAATACAGACATGTAGAGTAATTCAGTGAATATTATCTCCATTATTTAATTAAGCATTTATGTACTTCATGTATTTCTAAGTTAATCATTCTTTATCAGTCCCTACACTTTTAAAAAACAGGAAAGAAATCTCTTTACAATAGGTTTAACATGGGCCAGGGATGTAGCTCAGAGACATAGTACCTGCCTGGTTAAGAGTAAGGTCCTGAGTTCAATTCCCAGTACCAAAAAAAAATTATAGTAAGTTTAATACCTACTATAATTTATGCTTTTATCAGCTACCAGAACAGAAAATACAACACAAAACTTTATTGTACCCAGTCAAGGACTAGAATTACAGATGATTTTTAGAACTTTTTGAAAGATTTTAATAAACCCTCTAATGTTAACCTGAATGAGTAACTCCATAAAATTAGATATAACATATCAGGGTATCCAAACATTTACTGAGAGTAAAAATCGTTTTTATACTTTTTTCTTGCAATACTGGGTACTGAACCCAGTGTCTTCATACTAAGCTTCATCCACATCTCCTTTTTATCTTTTACTTTGAGCGACAGTCTTACTAAGTTATTCCCAAAGCTGAGCTCCAATTTATAATCCTCCTGCTTTAGCCTCCCAGAGTGCTGGATTATAGGCATGTTTATTAGTGAACAGACAAATGCAATAAAATTACAAAGGTCTCACAAGTTTACTAATTCTCATTTCACTGATTTCCCTGTTAATGTATATTCATGATTCAGATCACTGCATTCTAAGAGGCAAGGAAGAGATCAAAAGACCCATATAGGCTGTTATTTCCCTCCCCTCCCCCACCCACCATCATTATCCACACATCCTCACTACTCACCATGCCTTCAAAGCCCACCCGGTAAAGGTTCTTAGCACCATTATCCCAGAGAACATAGGCCGCACTGTGTGGACTCGAAGCACTCCAGTCTTGGATTTCTGTTACCTAACAGAAGTGAAGGAGAAAAACTTTTTAAAAAGGGAAGAAAGAAGTTAGTTCTCTTAATTATTGTACTCAAACCTTAAAAATAATTTCACCTGTCAAACTGTAATAACTTCTTTGCCAAATATGCCACTTCTACCATACAATGAATCCTCACAGCCATATTTTTTCAGAATTACAAGGTAATTTCTAAAAGCACTATAGTTTTAAGTTAGGATCACAGCAATAGATAAATTAATAGATCACAGAAAATAATTTGCTGTGAAATTTTAAACTTTACATTTTAAGATTTAATAGCTCTAGCCGGGCATGGTGGCGCATGCCTATAATCCCAGCACTCGGGAGGCTGAGGCAGGAGGATTGTTGTGAGTTCGAGACCAGCCTGAGCTACAAAGTGAGCTTAAGGCCAGACTGAACTGCATAGTGAGACCCTGTCTCAAAAAGACTAAAAAAAAAAAAAAAAAGATTTAATAGCCACTTCCCTGACAAGTAAGTGCAAGGGCCTGAGTTCAATCCCCAGTTCCGCAAAAAAAAAAAAAAAAAAAAAAGATTTAATAGCAACATTTTGAGACAGTCTCAGTATGGAATCCAAGAGTCTTGAACTGCTTATACAACCCAGACTCCCCAACTCTATGATCCTCCTGCCTTGGCCTCCCAAATGCTGAGATCACAGGTGTGCACCATTACATCCAGCCATATACTTTTAAACTAATTACTCAATATGAAATCCAATATCTACAAACATCCCAAATAATTAAAGATAAGCTGGTTCCCTGGTTAGCTACAAATTGACAAGCAAAAGACCCTAAAGAGTTTGCATGACAATGTTCACAAAGCTGTCTCTTCCTGCAGCAGTGTCCCACTGCTGTACCCAAAGAGCATTGAGCATCAAAATCACCTAAGCTCAGACAGTGTTTCTCCCGCAGGAGCTGGAAACCACCTCCATGCTACCCCAACAGGGTGAGTTCCTGACTGGGTTCACTCACATTCATGCACATATGTGTGTGTCGCATGCACACGCGCGCGCACACACACACACACACTCTCTCTCTCTCACACACACATGGCTGCCCTTGCTCAAGGACTTCCAATCAGGCCTACAAAATGACAACACTGTAAACACCAGGTCATTCCAAAGAGCACATGGTAATCTGTACACACAATTCAGACTGCATCTCTCCATTCGGGAACAGAATTAACACCTTAAAAACATACTGCTATTTTCACCAAAGTACACAGCAACTTTTTGACCCTGTAGTAAATAAGTTTTGTGAGCTTGGTATTTTATGATGCTTTTATACAAATAAAATGTTTTATGTTTAAGATCAAATCATGTAAGAAATATTTTAGGTTATCAGTAAGTGAGGCCATCTATTTTTTAAATACAATGTACATTATAAAGTGTGGTATGTAAATTTTGTAAGACAAGACAGACAAATGAACAGCCACATATTTACTACCCAGCCTAAGAAAAAAAAACACTGCCAGTATTCTTCATATCCCATTAGCTGCCAACAGAGGCAACTGCTTCCCTACGGGCAGGGTCTCCCTCAGGTCACAGCTGCACTGGCTCGCACAGCAATGCTCTGAAGTGAAACCTGCAATCTGTACCCTCTGCTACGGTGGATTCTGTTTCACTAGTTAAGAAACAAACCAGGAAGATAACTCAGTAGAATAAGTGCTTGCCTGGCAAGTGCAAGGGCCTAAGTTCAATCCCCAGTTCTGCAAAAAAAGAAAACACTATACCGTTATCAGTGCCTGAATTTTTAGAAAAAGAACCAAAAACAGCACTTGACCAGCTCACAAATTTTATTTAAAATCACATTCACCCTAAATTTCAAATTTCTTATGAGCTAATAGTCAATTCTGAATCAATACATAAAATCCCTTCAGGTATAAGACATAAATTACTGACAGAGAAACAAAAAAAAGGCATAAAAAATAACTAGTTACACTACTAATCCTGATTATAAAATACACATGGAATTCCTACCAAGATGACAAAGTACAAGGTCCCTGAGAAACTTCATACAAAGGACGGATCTGAATATCACCTCTAGCTTATTCATCAACCTTAATATCACCAAGAGTAAAACTATTAGACATTACGTGCCTCCGACAACAAAAATACATGCCATCTCTTGTTCCCCACCCCGATGCCATTACTTGTGAGGTACATGCACCAAAATAAATTTGAACCTTTGTAGGTGTGGCAGCATATGCCTATGATCTCAGCACTTGATTACAATGACTGAAACAAGAGGATCATGAGTTGGAGGCCACCCTGGGTCACACAATGAATTCAGCCTAAACTACACAGTGAAACCCTGCCAAAAAAGCTTTAAAAAAAACCTAAATCTCTGAACCTAATTAATCTCTAGTTCTAACACACGTACAATTTATAGAAAATACATACATACCATAGATAACAAAATATAAAAAATCTGCTATCTTCAACTGGCATTTTAAAAAATGTTTGTAATTACTAAAAACTGATGAGTACACAGAACTATGTTACACTATTCTTTTTACTTTGGTGTATATTTGAGATTTTTTTCATGAAATATTTTTTAAAAACAAAGAAATATGATCTAACCTAAAACAAAAGTAGCCTGGCTGGGGAGACAGCTCAGCAATCTAAGCACCTGCCTGGCAAGCACATGGACTAGGTTCAATCCCCAGAACCTCACACTGTGCCAGCCACTGAAACTGGGCATGCTGGAGCATGCCTGTAATCCCAACACCAGGGAGGCTGAGACTGCAGTATCACTACAAGTCTGTACATACTGAAATCCTGTTCAAAAAAAAAAAAAAAACACCTTAAGATACTAACATAGGCAGGCTGGCCAAATAGCTCAGTGGATTAAAGCACCTGCTTAGGCAGATGCAGCGGCCAGGGTTCAATCCCTGGCATGCTATTCCAGCCCGGCCTCCAGGGAACACTGAGATGGCGACTGAGACTGGGCATGGTGGTGCACGCCTATAATCCTAGCTCTTTGGGAGGCTAAACACAGGAGAATCACTATGAGTCTTATCTATGTAGTGACACCCTGTAGATCCTTACTAAAATACAAAAAAAGATACACCGGCAATATGAAAAAAAAAAAGAGGCAGGCACCTTGGTGAATGCCTACAACTCAACCGTTCTGGAGGCTCGAATGAGAGAATTCAAATTGAATTCTGTAACCTGAAAACCTGAAAGTCACCCTGGGTAACCTGAAAGTCAGCCTGATTCAATTCTACATGAAGAAACAAGGACTGAAGATGTAGTCATTATTAGAGTACTTGCCTACCATTCTTAAGGACCTAATTTCAATCTCCAACATCAACAATTAATGATGATGTGAGTTATGTCGGGTAAATGGGAGAGAGTAGGCAGCCCTGGAGTGAAAAGAAGAGGCTTCATTCATACACAGGCAAAAATATAATTAGATCTTAGATTGTAGCTCAGCTGGTATAAAAAGCTCTGTGTTCAATGCCCAACACATCAAAAAAAATCTTATGTAATTTTAAATGTGTGCTTAAATGATACTCAGAAGATTTTTTAATTATATGAAAGTGCTTCACTCAAATGGTTTCATTTGGCACCAATCCAGCAGCTGCAGTAACTACAGTTTCAACTTCAACTCCACAATGTTTCCCTAATGCAAAAACACATTAGGTCGTTTTCCAGTTCAAAGCATTCAACAAAAGGTAGCAAGACAGAGCCACAAGAAATGGGACACCTGATTTCCATGACAAATATGGTAATGCTACACTGGTTGGTGGAGCCACATTCTGTATTGCTGCACAAACCTATACAGAAATTGGAATAGAATGGAACTTTTCCCCTGTTGGCAGAGTCACTCCCAAGGAATGGAAAGATCAGTAATCATGCTAGCTGATATGATACAGGTAAATTATTTCTAAATGAAATCATAACTGATGCCAAGTAAAAGTGCTGTATATCCATCAAAATATGGTCTACTGAAGAAAAAAGTACAACTGAAACCTTCAAAAAATGGCTTATTTTTCATTTCTCTTAAAATGTAACATATGTTCAATCATAACAAACCAAAAATACTCAAGAGTCAAAGCCTCAAGGATGCTTTTTACCCCAAGAAAGTATCAATATAATAAACCTTAAAAAAGTACCATTTAGTGGCTTCAAACTTCAGCAACTGCCCTCAAAAGTTGGTTAAAGAAGAAATGACTAACTATAACATAGTTACACGTAAGGAAAAATACAAAGTAATTTTTTAGAACAAAAGTATTAAAAAACTAGTTCTCATGAACTCTTTCAAAACGAGTTATTAAAATGTGTATACCAGCTGATATGGTGGTACACACCTATAATCTCAGCACACTTACGCAAGAGGACTGCTGTGTGTTCAAGGTCAGCCTGGGCTACACGAGTTTAAGGGTAACCTGAACTACCTAGCAAGACCTTGTCTCATAAACAAAGAAATAAAATAAAATAAGTACTCCCCCAGAAAAGTTAGCTAAGTAAGTGGAACAGAAAACATGAGCTGCACTAGAAAAGATGCAAGGCATCCATTGCAAGACGTCATGGGAGCAGCCAAGTGATGACAGGGCCCAGGCACCAAGGGAGATCCATCAGATAGGGACACACATGAAGGCTTGTCCCACCATGGTTCCTGCCACCACTGTGTCACTTACCAACCTGAGCACATGCTGCTCAAGTGAGCCTGCGCCCATCTCAACTGCAGTAGGATTGTCTGAGCTATGTAGCGGTGACTCTCCCACTTCCCACTCTCCGTTTCACTACCCATTACCTACCACCCACATCAGCTGCCCTTAATATTCCTCAAACTCTGAGGAGGGCTACAGTAAACTCTGAAACAAAAACCACAGAGCAGGGGCCAGGGAGATAGCTCAGTAGAATAAGCACTTGTCTAGTAAGTGCAAGGGCCCACGTTCAATCCCTGGTTCTACCAAAAAAAAACCACAGCCCTGCCAACACGCCAGCCCAATGTGCACCAACAGCCCTGATCCCCCTCCCAGGGTCTGTGAGGGGAGTTCTGCACAGCTAGGACTCACACTGACTGCCCCAGACAACTGCCATAAACTCCCCAATGGCACTGGTGTCAGGCAGACAACGCCACACAATCCATTCAGCTACTGTGCTCCTGGAGCCTTCATCTAAAAGCACATATTCTATATGGTCCTTACGACAGCTAGGTGTGTGCTTGCTGCTTGGTCTTTCAAAACTTGAATACCAATTGTTGAAGGGTACAATGCTAAACAAAAACCAATATAAAAAAATAAAGGGAAAGGCCAGCCAGATAACTCAATGGACTGAAGAGCCTGCTTAGGCAGAGCACAGCGGCCCAGGGAGCACTGACACAGCAACTGAGATTGGGTGTGTTACTGCACCTGTAATCTCAGCACTTGGGAGGCTGAAAACAGGAGTATCACTAAGAGTCCAATCCATGAGACCCTGTGGACCCTATACTAAATACATTAAAATAAAAAAAAAATGGAAATGATCAGTATATTATTTAGGACATTAAATGTTACCAGGAGCCGGGCGTGGTGGCGCACGCCTGTAATCCCAGCACTCGGGAGGCTGAGGCAGGAGGATTGTTATGAGTTCGAGACCAGCCTGAGCTACAAAGTGAGCTTAAGGCCAGCCTGAACTGCATAGTGAGACCCTGTCTCAAAAAGACAAAAAAAAAAAAAAAAAAAAAATTATTAAATGTTACCTGGGGTAGGTGTTGAAACAGGACACAAAAATAGGTTTTAAAGGTACTTATTCTACTCCTTCATCTGGATACTAAGGACAAAAGTGTTCACTTTACTATCAAAACTCTCTCACAGTTATGGTTTGGCTGGTATATGAGGCAGGACTGCAGAGCAGCATGGGAGTCACTGTACCAGATTATCTCCTAAGGGGGCTTATCTTGCCCAATGGCTCGCTGAGCATAGTCCCCTGTAGATCCAGCAACACAGAAGCAGCAACTCCATCAAAGCCACTCTGCTCTATTTTTATTTTCAAAGCAGTATTTCTCAAACTTTAAATAATCGAGGGATCTTGCTAAAATGAAAAGTTCAGCAAAAAGTAGATCTGTCACATTTCTAACAAGTTGTCAGGTAACACACACTATTTTCTCAAGAATCTCCATTTAGATCTTTTATCTCTCTCCCTTAATAAGAATATAGGCTTCAAGAAGATAGGATTTTTTTTTTTAGCACAAGGTCTACAGAGTCTCACTACACAGATCAGACTCACAGTGATTCTCCTGCTTTCAGCCTCCCAAGCACTGAGACTACAGTGCATGCCACCATGCCCAGTCTCAATCACCATCTCAGTGCGCCCCTGGGGCTGGGGCAGGGTCAGCACAGCATGGCAAGAATCAAACCCCAGTCCCTGCATCTGCTTAAGCAGGCACTTTAATCCGCTGAGCTATCTGGCCAGCCCAAGAGGACAGGATCTTTGATTTTTTTGCTTATTGCTATATCTAAGTCTCTTTCCTGAATAAAAATCAAGTTTTTGTTTGTTTTGCTGTATTTGGGGTGGTTCTGAGAACTGTACCCAGGGCCTCATACATGCTATGTAAGGACTCTTCCACTATACTTTATCTTAGCCTTTTTTTTTTTTCCCAAGTCAGAGTCCCACTAGGTTACCCAGGCCTTGAGCTTCTAATCATCTTCCATCAGCCTCCCAAATAACTGGAATAATAGCTATGTGCCAACACACCTGGCAAGAATGAAGTATTTAAAATACCTAAAATATCTCTCTGACTTCAAAATATTAAATACTTTGTCATTTAAAATAAATCAATAAAATTACTGTGAATTTAGAAAGATATTTGAGAAAATGTTTTAAAATTTTAAGTACCAATCTGTATAAAAGAGGCTTTTGGTTTTTTGAAAAGTTTCTCAGATAATACTCACATTTAAATGTCATTCTTCAATGCTTTTTTTTTTTTTTTTTTTTTTTTTTTTTTTTTTTTTTTTTTTTTTTTTTTTTTTTTGCAGTACCAGGGATTAAACTCAGGACCCTGCACTTGCCAGGCAAGCACTTATTCTACTGAGCTATCTCCCCAGGCCCTCCAATACATGAACAATGGAACCAACGGTGATAACACCAATGGTGATAAGCCTCTACGTGAAGTACTATTCACTTCTGGCCACTTTGTGTACAGTGCAGCACAGAACATACTCAATACTACCTGCTGGCTGATTGAATCCATGAAGGAATAACCAGACAAAGGAACACAAGATTCAAAATAAATTCAAGCAACAACTCACTGACCCCATTCTAGAAAACATGCCACACAAACTCCCTTCAGAGTAACTGCTAGGACAGAGGCCAGCACTTTCCACCGGCCTGGCTCACTGTGAAGCAGCTGCCAGCAGTGATATAGCTCTGGGACAGAGCACTCACCTAGCACACCAAGGCTCAGTTTGGTCTCCAGCCGAACTTAAATAAATAAATAAAGTCCATAGCTATCCCTGTGAAACAGGTCTCTAGGTGAACAGTACATACAAGCAGTCAAATAAATTCTTTTCATAAATGCAGTGCTAAGTATGTACTCTACTACTGAGCTATCCTCTCAAATTAAATTTCAGCAGCACAGAAACCAGAAGCAAAAAACATTACTTAGGGAGGCCTAAGCAAAGTGAAGTATTCAGGAAATCATTCTGAGTAACAAATATCAATGGTTATAAAAGGAACAAAAGGGCGGGGCATAAGATTTAAAACTCAAGGGGCTGGTGAGATAGCTCAGCAGACTAAGTGCCTACTTAGGCAAACTCAGAGACTGGGATTTGATCTCCAGCACCACATGCTATGCCAGCCCGGCCCCCAAGCACCCTGAGCCAGCCACCAAGTCCGGGCATGGTGGTGCAACCCTGTAATTGCACTGGGGAGGCTGCAACACAGGAAGATTACTACTGAGTCTGAACTGAGACCCTGTACCAAATACATTAAAAAAAAAAAAAAGATTTAAAACTCATTAGTGATATAGGAAAAAGAAGGAGCCAGGAGACCCATGTTCAACACCACTCCAGATGACCAGTACATGCAAAGCTCAGGCACACAGGGAGACTGAGGAAGGCACAGTACCTTTCCCCGGCGCCCGCTCCCTCCATCCTGGTCTTCCCACTGCCAGTCCACTCCTCGTACCACTCTGGCACCTGCGAAGATTCCTCTGGCTGTAATCTTCTTAGATTTCCTACGAGACTCCAACAGAACCCTAAAAATATTTTCAAGTTATATAAATATGGGTAATAGTCATTTATATGTAAAAGCACTTATACATATAAAACGTGCTATGCTGCTTAAGAGAAAAATAATGAAACATTATCCATTTTCTTGAGTCTCAAAAAAACAATATGCCCAGGATCACCTAAGTTAAAAAGTCATAGGGTCAAAATATGAGCCACTTTGGGGTACCACTACACTCTTCACTACTTAGAGGTGGGCAACTCCAATCCCACTGCTGCTGCCACGTGAGCAGAAGAAACAAGGACCTAGGAAAGACAGACCCACAGCCACAGGTGGCAGGCAGGACAGGACTTGAGACAAGATGTGAGCAGCAGGGTTCCAACAACTCCAGAGCACGCACCATCAGAACAGGGCAGGCGGGCCCTGCTTCAGTCAGCTGCAACAGGAGCAATGTGAGGTCTGGCACTGAGTTTTCTCGGGTACATGTGTTCTAAGAATCCATACAGGGTGAACAAGAATTAAGAAATTCAGAGTTCTACACATGCCAGTAAAATACTACACTGCCTCTTAAGTACTACATACTTACAAAAGAGTATGAACCTCAACAAAGATATAAATTCAGCTATCTAGCCCAGCTTGCTTTCCAAGGCTATTTCTTACTTCTGTGCGTCTTTATTCTTCTATTCAGTCAACTTTTGGTTTTTTCTTTTCTCTTCTCTAATTTTATCTTATTTTTGCATTAATTCTTTGAATGTCTTTACTATTTCGTAGCTTTTATAACCAAAAGACAATAAAAAAGTAACTTGTTTAAAATTACTCAGGACCAGAAAGATAGCTCAGCAGTCTAAGCATCTGTGTGGCAATTATAAGGACCTAAGTTCAACTCCGAGTGCTATATGCCATGCCATGGTGGCACACAGCTATAATCCCAATGCTAGGGAGGCTGAGACAGAAGGATCACTACAAGTCTGAACTGCGTAGCAAGACCCTATATCAAATATCTCCTTTAGATTACTCAGTTAATAAATGACAAGGCACTGTGAATCAAAAATCTATTCCTATTCCTAGTTGGTTACCTAATTGGCTCTATTCTTATTCCTATACATTATTCCTCGCTACATGTTATAGCTTATGTCTACATGGCCCCCAAAAGCCTCATGCAGACCAGGAGGGGCTATTCTGTGGTGTATGATGCTGGATTAAGTATGTGACGCTGAAATTAAGAGAGTGATTACTAAATGACACCACTGACTGGTTTGGCACAGTCCTAGATGTGGATAATTGGAAGGCCCAGTATGCAGGTTAGTTGTACCACCCAAAGGGTGGGAAATCTGGAAGATAAAGGGAAAGGCGGGCTGTTACTACTGTCTTCTGCCCGCTATGAACTGTTGCTCCTCTGCACTGCCCCTCTGCCATGTGCCACCCTGCCTTGGACCCAGACAGCTATGGACTGAAACCTCTACAAACTGTGAGACATAATAAACCTTTCTTCAACTTTGAGTGATACCACAAAAGAAGATTCAATCACCCAAAACTTCAGACCTGTGAACAATAAATACATCTCTCATTGCTTCTAAGACATGTAACATGTATCCCTACTACACTCCAAAACAGCACATGCTGATCAGCTGACCTATCATTCTCTTCCAAGTGTAAGCTCAATAATACTCTTATTTATGTTCTTTTTTTTTTTTTAATCTCCACAAACATACTGGCTGTCATGTGGTCTTAACCAATGGGACCTAATGTTCAACTGGTAGTAATTAACAGAATACAAAACATAGCAAAATAAAAAAAAAAAAAAAAAGATTGGAGCTTCTCAGGCTGCCCTCACATTTCCAACTGCCAAATGATGCCTAGTATTTCTGCTACAGTAAGAACAACCCAGTGATCTTGGCAAAGTTTGTTGTACAGTTCCATTTTCACAAAACTCCACTAGTCCGTGTCTACCTTGCTATTTGCTACCTCCTTCTCCTAAACCAACTGTCAGAAGCTACTTCTAATTCTATTTGTAAGGCTAAGTAGTATAAAA
Source organism: Ctenomys sociabilis (assembly GCA_004027165.1). Lineage (NCBI taxonomy): Eukaryota > Metazoa > Chordata > Mammalia > Rodentia > Ctenomyidae > Ctenomys > Ctenomys sociabilis. The sequence continues at coordinate 20,135 of PVKA01025685.1, forward strand.
CTTGAGTCCAAACAGTCAGGACTTGGAAAAACAAAATTGTTTTCTCCTACCTCTCGCTTCCTGGTGTGGTGATTCTGTAAAAGCGATGCCTCAAGTGATGCTTATCTCCATGATAGCACACTGTGCACAGATCGTAATTTGTACACTCAGCACACTTCCACCGAATGCCAATGATAGGTTGTTGGCGGCAGGTATCACACATAGTCCCATCATGCTTGATGCCTATTAAACAAAGATCCATACTTACATTACTTACAAATACTTACACAATCATTTCCTTTCAAGAATACAGCTATGTGACACTTCCCTTATTCTCAGACATAAACTGAAACTTAGGTTCAATGCTAATTAAAAAGAATCCTTTAACACCAATGTTTCAGATTAGAAAAACTAAGAAATCTTTTGAAGAATTTCAACCTACTTACTGTCCAAGATAATTTTACCCTGTTACCATGGAAACAATCAATTAACTTAGGCATTTACTACAGAGTTTGAGCTGTTCCTTATAAACAATACACTTTAGAAAATGATTGGCAAGCACATTTTCCCCTTTTAAAGGAAAACAATCCTCTTCTGTGGGGGTACTTCCCTCCCTTAAGAAAAATGCAGCATTCATAAAATGTTCTCCACTAAAACTATTCACATGGAGGAAGACAGACATTTAAACTACAAGAGATATTCCACAATGTGATGAAAATAACCATCTTAGGGCAATAGAATTGGGGGTACTTCTCCTTTACTAACTATCCTGTGATATTAAAACCATTTGTTTGATAAATTAAACCTATAATTTTTTAAATAATATGGGGTTGTAGACATCAGTGTCACTATTACTTTTTTTTAATGGACAGAGAGGAGCCTCAGATCGGCCTCAGACTTGTGGTAACCCTCCTGCCTCAGCCTCCTGAGTACTGGGATTATTGGCATGTAACACCACACTCAGCACCTTATAAACACATTCTGGGCACTGAACTACAAGCAAAAGCTATTATCACAGGCACAACAGTGACCAACACTCTCCTAGATTCAAGTTAACTCTGTCAACAGCTCTCTTTATGGCCTTAAAAGTCACTGTAACTAAAGTATTTGCATATATAATAATGGTATTTATTTCAAAATATCTGGTGGTGGATCAGGGATACAGCTCAATGGCACAAGTGCCTGCCTAGCAAGCATAAGGCCCTGAATTCAATTTCCAGTACAAAAACCAAACACAAAATATCTGATGGTGGGTAGAGGGGAAATGAAAAAGATTCAGATGAAATAAGATTAGCCATACTAAACTGCTCAAAGGGAAGGGACAACTGGGCCAGAGAAAGGAGAAAAAAAGAAGGGGGGGAGGAGAGGGGAAGACAGAGGGAGGAGAGGGGAAGGGAAAGGAGAGGAAGGGAGGGGGGGGGAGGGGAAGGGATTAGTGGTCCATTGAAAGGAACACTTAATGCTTTTTGTCTTTTTAATTTTTTTTTTAACCAATTTCACATGCTTATATCTGGTAATCTGAACAACTAATTTGAACACAACAATGTGCAATATAGTAACTAATGTTGAATTCCCCTCTCCTCCCCTCCCCTCCCTTGCCTGTGTCTTCCCCTCCCTGTTTAGTGAAACTATCATTCCTAACAAGTTTCCTTTTTTACTATTTTTACTCTCTTTGAAAAATAAAAAAGACTTCAAAAAATGGAATCAATCTATAACAAAAAAGATTTGGGGCTGGTCAGATAGCTCACTAGACTAAAGCACCTTAGGCAGGGGGATGGGGTTCAATACCCAGTGTGCCATGCCAGCCCCACCCCAAGGGCACTTGATACAGGTACTGAGACTCAGCATAGTGGGACATGCCTATAATCCCTGCACTTGGGAGGTTGGGAACTGGAGGATCAGAGTCCAAGCTGTGTAATGAGAGCCTGTAGACCCTGTACTAAATATAAAAATAAAATAAGATTTGCCATGTTAAAGTTAGGCAACAAGTTCAAGCAGAGTCATCTCTTCTGTCTAGCCTGAGAAATTTTTCTATAATGAAAGGAAGGAGCCCTTTTCATTCTCTGAACCTCAGTCCCTTTGGGACAGGTAGAAATAAATTCATCAGAGAGACTAAACTAAATAAGGAAAATTTTCAAAGAAATATGGATGAATAAAACAAAAAAAAATCACAGAAGAGCAGTGCTCAATGAACCAGGAGGTCTTTTGTTTTAGCAGGAATATAAAATACAATCAGATGTGAAGATAAATTATAGTTAGGATAAGAAATGGCAAGATCAGACATGACTGCTGACCACTGTAAATAAATGGTAGAAACAGCCCAGCCCACAGTTATAGTTGGGAATTTGAGCAACACAGGGAGATTCCACCTCAAAAACAATGAATGAATGAATGAATGAATGAATGAATGAATGAATGAATGAATGAATGAATGAATGAATGGCAAAAACAAGTGTGTGATTTAAGACTCCATGTCTATAACTTATTGGCTACATACTATTTCAAGTCAACTACCCTTAAGACTGGAAGACTCAAATCAGACCAATTCTCCCAGCTTCTAACCTACTTGACAGTAGAGGCACCATTCTCAGCAGGGAACTCAGCTCAGCACCTAGGCTATCACCAGCCAGCACAGGATACACAAAGGAGGTAAGACAGGACAAGGAACTTTGCAAGTCTCAGGATATCTGGAGACCCCTGAGGATTTACACAAGACACTTCAAGGGCCCACTGAGATGCAAGACTTCCAGAGAACTTTGACCATAAATATTTATTAACCTCTTCCCACCTAAGAGAAACTAGGATGGGAGGATAGGGAAAAGAAAAGAAAAGCAAAAAAGAAGGATCTCCCATCTAACATCCCTTGACCACTTCTCTTTGTTCCGCACAGCTGGCCTTTTTGCTCTGTCTGCCTACACCCAGGCACAATAAATTACACACCATGTTGCCTTTACACAAGCCTGGTGGTCTCAGCTGGTCTCTGGCTCTCAAGTTCTTTATAAGGACCAATATTGTGAACTGCAAATTGCACATGTACTTCACACTCCACTTTCACATGGAGGCTGAGGTAACAGTGAGGTGAACACATTCTAACAGGCTTAAAGTAAAATGTAAATACAAGAATTACACTGGGTGTAATCTGAATATAGAGTCATGAAATTTCCTAGTCATCTATTTAAATAACTTAAAATTATCATAACCATCATATAATCATCAAAATCATCATACAATCTAGGTAAATCTGTAATATTTATACAGAAACCAAAGAATGTAATAAAATTTGCAATTTCTCAGCAGTTGCATTTAATTATTTTTTTCTAGAAAATAAAATATTTATAATTCATTTAATGCTAACTGAATTTGCACAATTTCCAAACTTAGGTTACACATTCTTTAGACAAATCTGAGAATTAGTTGCAATTATTTGGATCTGGTTATCACCAGCATTTAAAAAACCAGACCAAGGAAAAGATCTAGGTCTGGGGACACATGCATGGTCTTGCTATAGCAAATGTTTAGCCTGCTTTGATTATGACACAATCAGAACAGTGAGTATATTCGCAGGCATTTAATTATTTTAGCAAATTCCCATTCTTCACAGTCTCTCAGTATTATGTATTTCAGGTTTTGACCCAAAGCATCTATCATAGTGACACCAAACCTTTCAGAGACAAAGTTCCCAAACTGCAATCCCAAAACTCCCTTACTTAACACAAAGTGCCAATTGTGCAGTTACCTGAAAACTGAGGTTTTATTTTAGCAAAAATAACTGTTATCTGATGGGGTGTTCCCTGTAGTTTGCATGTGACAGGTTCACCACCACTGATCCATCTTTTCAGTTCCTCTAAGCTATTTTTACTTCAAAGTAGTCATATAAATAGCACTGCATAAGCCAGCTAGGTGGGTTTTTTTTTTTTTGGGGGGGGTTGTTTGTTTGTTTTTCAAATAGGGTCTTGCTGTGCAGTTCAGGGAAGCCTTATTTTTTATTTTTATTTTTTTTTTTGCAGAACCGGGCATTGAACTCAGGCCCTTGCACTTGCCAGGAAAGTGCTTATTCCACTGAGCCATCTCCCCAGCCCTCAGGGAGGCCTTGAGTTCACTATGTGGCCCAGGCTGGCCTCAACTCACAGCAATTCTCCTGCATCAGCCTCCCAAGTGCTGGGATTGGAGGCATGCACCACCATATTCAGCTGATTCACCACTTTTCATTAGCAAATAATGATACTTTCTAGCCATCATTACACCTGTAGCCATCATTACACCTGCAGGCATCATTACACCTGTAATCCCACCACTGAGAAGACTGAGACAGGAGGATGCCTAAGTTTAAGGCCAGCCTGGGCTACATAGTGAGGTAGTTCAAGACCAGCCTGAACTACACAGTGAGACCCTGTCTCAAAAAAAAGCCCCAAAAAGACGATGATGACGATGACAATGATGACACATCCTATACTATGCCAAGTTAAATCTGACTGTATCAACCATGAAAATTTTCATCAACCATTAATCCTAAGGACATTATATTCTAACCTAAATATCTAATAAACCAAAATTTAAAGCCAAAGAATTATACTTGTATAACTCAAAGCTATCAGTATTCACTAGCATTATATGTTTCAGTCTTTCAGAATCTATTATCAAAGGGCTAACTGCAACAATCTTTCTCTTCTGAGGCTACAAATGAATGCACAGGAAAGAGCTTAACTTTTTTTTATCATAAAATACAATTTTTAAATCAAACTGCAAAACAGTCCACAGACTAAATATGTATACTCATAGATTGGAATAGTGAGAACTGTAACAGTATGTTGCCACAAGTCATGACATAACCAGCCCAGCACCTGTAACTCCAACTTACCAGACACACCAAGCCCAAGGGTCACAGGCCTGAGCCCAGCCTGCACAGCTTAGCATGAGCCTACATCAAATGATATATGAGAAGGGCAAGTATGTCTCTGGTCAAGAAGTTGCCTAGCATGTGCAAGGCCCTATATTTAATCCCCACTTACAACAAAAACAAAATGAGGCAGTAATCAATTCCATATGCTGCCCATTTTGGAAAAATAATTCTGTAATTATTACTTTTAAACAAATATGCAAAGTTTTAAAGTAAACTACTCTCTCACAAAGATAATTCGAACCACTACGAAAACAATATGCAATGTATTAATTATTGAACCTGTTCTACTAATTTGATTTGAAACTGTCTCATTGCTATTTGTTCTTCAATAAAATTATGGAAAATAAAAAAAACCAAAGATAATTCAGAGAACTATACTAATACAGGACTATTTACATTTTAAATTTTCATTAAACATAACTTTTGATTTTTCTTTTTTTTTTCCCCAGAACCAGCGATTGAACTCAGGCCCATGCGCTTAAACATAACTTCTAAAAAGAAATATCAAGAACTTCTGCATTTTTCTGACTTTTCCAAAGCTCACACATTTCCATACTGAAATAAAAGCATACTCATGCTTTACACATGCATATACACTGGTTATATTACCACAACACTGAGTATTTATCCAACACGGAAGAGAAATGGGCCAGGTTGGATTTTTCAGGTGGTCACACCAATCCTCATCCCACCTTACGCACACTTTGTAGAACAATGACATCCAATCAAGAGACAAGGCCTGCTTCCCTTCCCTATGGACTGAGCCAGACATGTGTAATTGCTTTGGTGAACAGTGTGGAGAGGAAGTGATACCACATGTGACCTTGGAAGGTAGTCACAAACACCACTCCAGATGCCACTTGTTTGTCCCTATCCACTATATTCACATGTCTCTCAAGAATTACACAATGTACATGTGGAGTTCTCAGAATCAAACCACAGCCCGCCTGGATGCCCTGAAGCTTCCTCAGGGGAGGTGACAGAAAGAAGGCCTAGATGGCTATGCTAGCCTCTGGCACTTCCAGCAAAGGCTATGACAAAGTATAGCAGCCATATGCCATTGCTTACCACAACATCACTGAATCCCTGGCCCATGTACCAGTACATAAACTGTTTAATATCACCCAGTTTTAAGGCAATATGCCACACAACCATGGTCACTGTAACAAAGTGTGTTAAGTTACAGTTTCCAAAAGCACCATGAAATAACAAAAAACTGAAGATAAAATAAAGAGCTAAAGACTGGGGATAAGCTCAGTGGGACAGTGCCTGCCTGGCAAGTGCAAGGTCCTGAGTCCCAGTACCAAAAAAAAAGAAAAAAGCAAGTTATATCATGTACAGGTACATATGCCCTACAATCATTATATATACCTGAAAAGTACTATAAAATCTGATTTTACATTGTCAAAAAAATAAAAAAGAGCTAAATATGATTTTAAAAATAAGAACTATCGCTGGGTAGGATAGCACATGTCTATAAAACTCTGTCTCAAACAAAAAAATAAATTAAAATGCCAGGCATGGTGGTATATACCTGTAATCCAAGCACTTGAGAGGCTGAATGAGGCAGTAAGACCACGCCAAGTCTAAAGCCAGCATGGACTACATAGTCAAAACCAGCCTGGACTAGACAAAGAGACACTGTCTCAAAAAGAAAGAAAACAGAAGTGTGTGTGTGTGTGTGTGTGTGTAATTGCTAACAAAAAATTGAATATTTTACAATATTTTTTGACATTTTACAATTTTAAGAAAGGTCTAAGCATGAAACAAACCCCAGAGGTTACACATGTGATGTTATTATAGATAGCTAATTTTCTGAGAAATGTTACAATGGGCCATGACTAGGCCCTTGGAAAAAGTCACTGCAGAAGAGGACTGTGGCTGGAGGTACATTTGTTGAAGGTCAGGCCTCAGGACAGAGGAAATGATAAACCCACATACTTCTAGCAATGAACAGCAGTGAATGATACTCTTAAAAGCCATCAATCACTTTGGCTAAGGAACTAAAACCTCCCTTCCAGGAAAAGTCCTTCAATACTTGCATCCATTAATGATTTGCTTTCCCCATTTGATCCCCATTTATCTCTACTGCTTAAGGGATTACATTAGTAATCTTACTGGTTGACTATAGTTTTGTCCCACCTCATACCTACACCTTGAAATTCCCCACTGAATCAATGTTACCTAAGTGATACTCATAAATCTTATTGTTGGCCATAGTTTTGCCACACCTCATATCTACCTTAGGATATCCCAGTGGATCAATGTTACCTAAATGACTATACTTTGTAATCTTGCTAGCTGATTAGTTTTTGTCCCACCTCCTAACACCCACTTTCAAGCCCTGTTCTATCATAGACAGAAGCTGTCATTCTCTCAATAAATGCATCCTATTCTTAACCTCCATTGTTCCTAGAATTCACCCTTAGAATTTAGAGACTGTAGAGAACATAAATTTGTACTATGGGACCTCTAGTAGACTGGGAGTAATAATATTTCCCTTATACTATTTGTATTACTTGGAGGACCTATATCATCCCTGTAACAACGGACCACACATATGCACAGTACACACCTCTAGGTGAAAACAGGAAAACCCACAACAAACTGATGACAATGGCTAGAGGGTACAGAATGGGGGGGTCATATTTTCCTCTTTATGCTTCTGTATTCATCCAAACATTATTATAAGCATGGTGATAATTTTATAATTAAAAAAACAAGAGGGCTGAGGATGTAGCTCAGTGATGTGGCATCTGCCTAGAACACGAGGCCCTCAGTACGTTCCCAGCACTGTACACATGTACAGGCATCTCAGTGATTATCTCTCACAAACTAGTAGACTAAAAAAATGCAAACAGGAGGATAACTATGAGTCCGATCTAGTAGTGAGACCCTGAACACCCTGTAGACCCTTCCGTAAAATACAAATAAATACATACATATATACATACAAACTCACTGTAAACTGATATGCCATGAAAGCCAGTCAGATACCACCAAAAGGAAAATATATACATTGATATACACCTGCAAAATGTTTCAACTACCCTAAGTGATTCTGACCCTACTTTTCACATTTTTTATGGTACATCAAAGATACTCAATTGTCTGTAGCAGATAAATAAAAAAAATTAACATAACTAATGTTAAAAATATGTGATTATTTATATGTGACTATGTCAATCCACAGAAAGAAATTCTACATAGTTAAAACATGTTATAGAAATCCCATGGCTGATATGATGAATTATCATCTCATCAAGAAGTCTGTAAAGAAATATAGTACAGCAGGCTTTTTTTTGGGGGGGGGGATTACATAATACACAGGCATGGAAAATCTCAAAAGACAACTTCCAAAATCTGACAATGGGATTGCTTTTTTTTTAATTTCAAAATACTCTGCACAAAGCATGTATTAATTCTAAGGAGCAGCTAGTTAAGTAGGAGTATTTACAAGCATCAGAGATGCTCTGTACCCCATATAAACTAAAAACAAAAACATGAGGAGCCCTAAGGAAATATTTAATCAACATTTGAATTACTTTAGAAACACATAGCTGTTACTTAGAAGTATTTATTTTTCAACCTTTACACTGTGTTACATCAATCATGCTTATTAACTTTACCAAAGTATACTACCATTCATGACACTTGCCTTCAGTCTAATAGCTATACTGGTTTTCTCACAAGAAAGCTGACCAAAGCTGGACTAGTAACAGTAAATGTCCACAGAGTAATTTAGCTTCCAAACAAGATTTAAGAAGGATATCCAATTTAGTTCTATCATCATTTAAAAAAGTGAAAGGTACTATATCAGTATTCACCATGCATACAAGTTTACCCTAAAGTAATTGGGCATCTCTTCAAACGAGAGGGGCTTGTGAAAAGGGTGTAGGCAAAAACATTCATCCCTCTCCACTTAAAAAGAAAAAGATCAGCTTGAACTACTGTCTAACATATTTTTCCATCTCTAAATTCACTTTCCACAAAGTACAATAATATTCATAAACTCATAATCCATATACATTTTCTTCAAAAGGAACCATTTAAATACACAATGACAACTGGCTAAAAAAAATTTTCAGTTTAAAGAATACTTGAGGAAAACCATTAAAGCACACAAAAGCACATCTAAACTCTTTCTTGGTTCCCATAGTTCAAATGCCAAGAAAACCACCAACAGCTGTGAAACAGACCAGTCCTAAGAACTGGAAAAAAGTAAACAAACTCCACTACCAAAATGAGCACTATAGAATTTTTTATGATAATGAACCTGAAAATTAAAACAAAAGTTGGTGTTTAAAGAAAACATAAAAAGCATTACATAGCAAAGCCAAGACTTTAGAGATCTCTTATGCATAGCAAGTCTTTATTCCCATATCATACCCACCCAATTCATTCTCATCTAAAACTATTAGCTCTGAAAAAAACTATTTCTTAAATTGTTCATTTCAATAAAACCTAATCTCCAAAGTAAGCCCATTAGTGCTTTTTCTCTTGCTGTACAATGTTCTGTAACCCTAAAGAATTAATGCTCTTTTCCTTTGCTAAGCTTTACGAAGACAAATAGTGGAAGACATCTGCCACCATTAAATGAACCACCTGATGACAGCTTTTGACTCAGTCCACTGAAACTTGAATTGCCATCTGCTCTGAGTTTTACTGGCATCTTCCCTAAGTGCAAAAACCTAGAGTCTGTTGGAAAATTGTGAGACCAGCAAAATATGTTACTTGAGATCTGTAACCTTAGCTCTTCAGAGAACCAATAAAAACTCAAATTTACAAAACACTGATTAAAGTACAATATTAAATGTACAAATTCAAAAGACAACCAAGAACTATAGTTCTCAGTACAAGCAATATATGAAGCACTTCAACATGGATCAAGAATATATAAATTAGCACTTCAATAGCATGGACAAAAGTAAACAACATAACTTCATTAACAAGAAAGTGGAAAAAAAAAAAGTGGAGCCTTAAATTAGTTATACAGTGAAATGCTAAAATGAAATATTTGAAATGAAAATGAAATATTCTACAGCCACACAATTCAACACAGACAAATCCTTCAATCATAGTGCTGAGTATTTCTCTAAACTATAGAAAAACACAAAATACAGTAAATAAGATACTACATATCATTTACAGAAAAACAGCATAAAGATAAGCTCACAGGAATGATAAAAACTGGTTCAATTGTTACTTTAGAGAGAGAGGAAAGCAATGCAATTGAGGAAACGTTCACAGATAAATTTACTAATTTACTTTTACTTAAAGTAAATTAGTAAAATAAGTTACTAAAATAAAAAAGGTTCAAATAAATTAGTAAAGGATTGTTTTTAGGTGAAGTATTTATTACCGACTCAACTACTTGGACATCTTAAATATCATGTAATCTTTTAATTTTCAAGAATAAAACACATCCTGTGAACTAGTACAATTCCTATCCAATCCACTAAATTTCCCAAATTAAAATATTTCACCTAACATTAAAAAGAATTTGTAAGTCATTAATTATTATTCAAATATAATTAGCTATTATGATATAACTGTTGATGTCATTCAACCAATCAAAAAATCCTATTTGATTTATGGAGTCATTCAACTTTAACCCAAATATGACAAAAAGTATTAGAGATCAAAGGGGGGGTGGGCAGGACGACCAACTAGAGCAATGATTTCAAAGGTTTCTGTTTTCTCTCAGAAACATTAAACTATAACACTTTACTAGTTTAGGAAGTCTCGGCTATAATTTAAAATTCCTAATGAGGCTAAGGTCCTTACTCTTAAGAAATACATTATTGAAAATAGCACTGATGTTATTAATACTAACCACTATTCATACCAAGTGTGGTGGTGCTTTACACATTTTATTTTACTTTCCTGACAATTCTAAAAGAGGCATTACTATCTCCATTTTGTCCATCAAAATGAGATTCAGGAAGTACAACCATTTGCCTGATGTCACACATTAGCATGTGGCAGATTCAAGATCACATTCACATGTGTCTGACACCTCTTGAGCACCTCTCCATTACTGGAGTACCCCCACATGCATAGCAATGACCTTAGCTGAACAGTAATATCCTACATATCTAGAGAATTATCCCCATTAATCCACCACTTTTAAGATGTACATTATTAAATGCTATTCAAAAATTCAATGGATGTTGTTTTGTTTGGTTTTTTCCTTTTTTTTTTTTGCAAAACACAGGGATTGAACTCAGGCCCTTGTGCTTGCCAGGCAAGCACTTATTCTACTGAGCTATTTCCCCTGCCCCTACAAAAAATTCAATAAATTGCGGGGATAATGAGATGGCTCAGTGGAATAAGCGCTTCCTTGGCAAGCGCAAGGGCTTGAGTTCAATCCCAGGTTCCCTCCTCACCCCCAAAAAAGACTGAAAAACAAAACCGCAAAAACAAAAAATTACTAAATTTCAAAGATACTTTTTTTGGGCTGGAGATCTAGCTCAGCAGCACATGGCCAACCTGGCAAGCAGCAGGGTCCTGAGTTCAATTCCCAATACCAAGAACAATGTATTTTGTCTGTTTGTTTGTGACTTTTGTTTTTGCTTTTCTGAGATACCATCGCACTAAATAGTTAGGTTAGCCTTTAACCCTCTAGATACCTCAGCCTGGCCTCAAATTTTCAGCAATGTTCCTGCCTCAGACACCCCTGTGAGGGATTACAGGTATACACCACTACACAGGGACTAAATTTTAAATATTAAAAAGACAATCTTGGGCTGACCAAATAGCTCAGTGGATTAACGTGCCCGCCAGCAAGCGCAGGGGCCAGGGGCTTGATCCCGGGGCCTGCCATGCCAGCCCTACCCCAGAGACGTACTGAGACAGCAACTGAGACTGGGCATGGTGATGCCTGCCTGTAATCCCAGTTCTTGGGAGGCTGTAAAGAGGTGGATCACTACAACTCTGATCTGCTAGTGAGACCCTGAACACTCTGTAGGCCCTTCCCTAAAATACAAAAAAATAAAAGACAGAACAGAAATCCTACCTTCAAACAACTTTATTTTTAAGATTTATTTATTTATTTGGTACACAGCATCTCGCTATGCACCTTGGACTAATAAACTTGGACTCATAGTGATCCTTATGTCTCAGCCTCCCAGCACTGGGATTACAGGTGTGTGCAACCACACCGGGTTTCAATGGCCAGCAAGGCTCAAAGCCAGCACTGCATGTGGCACCAAGCATCAAACATAGGTTCTTTTTTTTTTCCATTTATTTTTATTTTATTAAAATACAAATGTCAATCAGACAGTTTCAAGACACCTTAACCATACAGAGTCGATGAATTAATACATTGCAAACTGTTTTCGCAACGTTTTGGTACTGTACAAGGTACATACATGAAATTATATTTACAGGTTTTTTTATAGCTGAATTATATCAAAGATTCAATAATTATTTACCTAGTGGATGACCACAGCACTAAAAGCCGACATAATATCCTGTCCAACCACCATTAGTGCAGATCTTGCCTCTCATAGAATTATGTAGAAGCACAGCATTATCTATCCCAACTGTACTGTCTATACACACACATCCTGATTTTTTCTTTCTACAACCCTTCCTTTGTCTACACCTGTCAAAAGTGGGCACTCCATTGACATTCAACTAACTTAG
>PVKA01025686.1:0-32662 GCA_004027165.1 Ctenomys sociabilis
GCCTGAACTATTTTTTTTTTTTTTTAATCTATTTAGTGCAGGGTCTATAGGTCTCACTATGCAGATGGGGCTCGTAAGGATCCTCTTGTTTTCAGCCTCCCAAGCACTGGCAGCCTGAATTATAGAGTGAGACCCTGTTTCAAACAAGCAGACAAAAACAAAAAGAAAAACCATCACACAAAAAGGTACATAAGGCAGTCTACTAGTCAAGAACATGGATATGGATATTTGGGAAAGGCTGGCCTGAGGCCCACTCCCCCTCTGGCAAGTGACCTGAGGGTGTAGGTCTTCGACCTCAGTGCTTCCCGCAGCACCGCTGTTGCGTGTAAGGAGTTAATGTGTGCGCAGGTGCTGGGCTCAACATCACAGAAATTATCAGTTTGACCACTAGCAGAACTATTACAACCAAGTCTACAAGCACAGTTTAGAGGATAAAACTGATGCCAATGCTGATGGTACCACTCTCTGGGGATGCCAAGGGTGCCCCAGTTTGATGGTGGCCCTTACTTCTTCCTCAGTAATAAGCATCTCACATTTTGGGTTGGCCATTTCCTTGTTTTTTTTCCAAAGTAAGCAGAATGCTGAAGTAATACATGAAACCTTCTTTATGAAAGGAAAACTCAGAAGCTGAAAGATTTTAAAACTTACAAACAAAAACACAATCAGGAGTCTATACTAGAAACCTGGATATAAAATCCACAACTTACCCGTAGGACTTTTTTGCTTGTGTTAATGTTTTGCCATCCAGATTCTTCAAGTTTCATCAGATTAAGGAATTTTTTATTTACATCTTCTATCTGTTGATAAAGCCCAAGTTTATCAGGTTAATTAATGCCAACATATTACAGTTATAAACTAATGAACTGAAGCGCCAAAAAATGGAGAATGGCAACTCATAAGTGGTGAGTTAAAATTAAAATGAATCTTAATCATAAAATTGTCCTTATTTTTGGACTTACAACCATCCAAACTCTATATATAAAGGAAAACTCCAAGATTATTTCCAACCTCTACAATGGAAGGAGACATTTTTTTTTCTTTAAGAGTCTACAGGGTGTTCAGGGTCTCACTACTAGATCAGACTCATAGTAATTCTCCTGTTTACAGCCTCCCAAGTGCTGGGATTACAGACACACCACTACACCCAGTCTCAATTGCTGTCTCAGCATGTTCCAGGGGCGAGGCCAGCACGGCAGGCCTGGGGATCAAACCCCTGGCCCCTGCACCTGCTTGCAGGCTCTGGAAGGAGAGACATCTTAAATATTTTGCTTCTCAAGTCATACAATACGGATGGAGATCATCTTAAAAGTTATTTATCCAGTTCCCTGCTGAAGGATGTCTTGGTGACTTTCATGTTCTGCAAATCATGAATAATCCATGCGAAGTCTGGCATAGACATAAGTTTCTGCTCACTGGGTAAATGCGCAGACAGTAACTGTTGGACTGTATGACAGGAGCAGTTTAGCTGTGCAGGGCGCTGCCAAGCCAGCTTCCAAAACACGTGTGCTTTGCAATCTGGGCAGTGACCACCGAGCGGAGCCTTCCTGTTGCCCACACCCAGGGCTCCTTCGCCAGCCATGATGCAGTCCATGCTCTCTAGCAGGCGTGTAGGGTGCGCAGGGTCTCAGTGCCCCGTCTGCAACTCGCATGATGCAGTCTAGTGCCCTGGCCATCTGCTTCCTTCTTCAGGGAGGCATCTGTTTAGCTTTCTGTTCACTTTGTCATTTGCTTGCTCATTTGTTTTCTTCTTGCTTTGTGGCCATGAGGATGGAATCCAGGGCCCCTGTGCACCAAGTTGGCAGTCTGGATGGTGGGAGTGGCTGCATCCCAAGCCCCACTGACAGCTTCTCAACCTTGAGTTGGAATGTCTTGTATATTTTAGGTCAGTCTTCCATCAGAGATGTCTTTTCCCAATGGTTTTCTCCCAGGTTGTGGTTTCTCACTTAAAAGATTCAGGCAAGAAGCTTCCTAGGAGGGCAGGAATCAGGACTCTGTCCAGGCACTGCTGGGCCTCTTTGGCAGCTGACCACTGTCCACAGCCTGCTGAACTCCACAGCCCCCTCCACCTCTGCATACTCACAGCTCCTCAATCTTCCTCTCTCAAAACATGGAAAGGTCAGAATGACTAAGGGCTCAGCAATTAGCAGGGGATTTTCAACAAAGGCGCCAATGCGGTCCATGCAGGAAAGAACATCCCTCCACACACGGGGTGGCCGAGTAGACATGTGCACTCACAGGAGGACAAGTCAGGCTCTCTCAATCTCATATGCAAAGCTGACCAACAAGACTGTAGACCTAGCTGGAACAGCTAAAACTATAAGAAAAAAGCAAAGAAGAAAATCTCTGTTGGGAGGCTGAGGCAGGCAGACTACGAAAGTTTGAGGCCAGCATGGGATACACAGGAAACTGGAAGGCCTGGGTGAACTTTTGTGAGATCCTGTCTCAAAAAAAAAAAATCCTTATGCTTACGTAAGAATCCTTAAACATGTCTGAAGTACAACATAAAAGAAAAAAAATCTCATAAACCAAATTTCACCAAAGTTAAAAACTTTTACACTTCTAGTAAGAATTAAAATCACGCTACAAACCCAGAATTTCCTCCTGGCCCAATGAAAAATAGCCAGTCAGGTATTCCATTCACTCACTCTTTCATTCGTCTTCCCAGAGCCCTGAGGCCCTTGATCCCCAGTTGCAGCTGCTGCTTCTCAGGCTTGTCCCATAACTTAGGTCTCACTGTGTTGCCCAGGCTGGTGTTGAACACATGGCTATCCTCCTGCCTCAGCCTCCCAAGAGCTAGGATGATAGGCGTGTACCACCAAGCCACAGATTATCTGAAGTTAATCATACACTTGCTGCTGGCCGCTCCCTCAGTCCCTTTCTGGGGCTGTATCTCACCCTCCTCTACCCTTAGCCTACTCTCGATCCGTGAGGTAGTCCCAGTTCCAGCGAAGAGAGGCAGGAGAGGAGGAAAAATGTAGTCTGAAAAATGCCTTCTCAGCCTTACACTCAACCAGGGAAGGCTAGAAATGATTCTCCCGCAAATTTTTCCAGGCATTATTCTTTCAGGTTTTAACATCACCAGGAAGCTGGTGGGAGGCTGAGGCAGGAGTACTGAGCTGAGTTTGAAGCCAACCTGAACTACATAATGAGACCCTGCCTCAAAAAGAGGCTGCCAGTGAACGAGCCAAGGCTATGCTCATTCCAGGTGTTCTGTGCGGCTGTTTCTCTCTGGAAGCCCCCAGGTCTCCACACCCCATGATTCGCAACAGCTTAGGTCCCTCTGGCCCGCCTTGCCAGCCACTCAGTGGGCCCCTTAACCTAGAATCTAGGCTCTTCCCTTCTGGAAGAAAATCCTTCCACTCTGTCATTGACCATTTGGGTCCTGCTGTATCTTCCTATTCTTCCACTCCAGAATCCCAGCCACTGGGACCAGGCCCTTAACTTGCTTACCTATTCTTTTGTTTTTTTCTAGTACGGGGTCTACAGGGTCTCATTACACAGATCAGCCTCCCGAGCACTGGGATTACAGGTACGTGCCACTATGCTGCCTCAGCATGTCCCAGGAGAAGGGCCAGTACAGCATGCAGGGGGTTAAACCCCAGTTGCTGAACCTGCTAAGCAGGAGCTTTAGTCTGCTGAGCTATCTGGCCGGCCCTACTGCTAACCTATTCTCTGTTACACATTGCGAGGCTCCACTTCCTGGGAGATTTCCTTACTGACACTAACTAATGTTCTAACTGACATTTCTGATCTTCCTTTCTAACCCACAGGCTATAAACTGTGGTTCTGTGAATGTTCTAAGTATTCCTATTTGGCTGAGGAAATGCAATTTCTCTTTGAAAATTTTACTAATCCCTTTTAAAAGTTCTGCTCTCCTTACACAGCCCTACCAACTTCACCCAGTAGCTGTCTCTCTGAAGCTCAGCTCCGGCCTCGGTCTTTAAGGTCTAAAGCCCCCTTTGGCAACCAGGAGGTAGCTCAGAGATGGGGTGGGGCATAAATATGTATGAAGCCCTGGGTTCAATCTTAACATCACCCAAGAAAGAAATAAAACACTCTCCTTCCAGTACCTGTTGTTGGCTACTAGTTTTGAAAATGGAATTTTATATGCACATTTCTAAAATAAGCTCAATAAGTCAGAAAGCATTACCTACCTCTCATGCCTTTACCAAGTCTAATAATTTTTTCTATTACAGAACTTTCTGCTTTAGATGAGACTGATATTTTGTCTAAGTTCCTCATCATATTACAGCCCCTTTGGGATAGAGAACATGTCTTTTACCAACTCCTGATCCAAAGCCTAGCACACAACAGATACTCAACAACTGCTAATTCAACTCAAGATTGGCTCGTTTCTCATGGATACATACAAGTGCTATGGACTATCCAAGTTGGCGGCACATGCCTGTCATCCTAGTACTTGGGAGGCTGAGGCAGAGGGACTGTTGAGAATGAGACCAGTCTGGGCTACAAAGTGAGCTCAAGGCCAGGCTGAGCTGCATAGCAAGACCCTGTCTCAAAAGAAAGCATTGCTATATGGACTGAGAACTAAACATAATCCCAAGTATAACTGTACAGACAGTAACCTGACAACACAGGCAACACATCAGTGATACATTTTGATTGTGCTGCTTCCATAAATTTTTTTTTTGGCGGAACTGGGGATTGAACTCAGATCCTTGTGTTTGCCAGGGAAGTGCTTACTCTACTGAGCCATCTCCCTGGCCCCAATCTAATAAATTTTTAAGAGCTCACTTACCATCCTAGGAGCCTAAGTGACTGTGGTCCATTAAAAAAAGGAAATCCGGTTAGTAGTCAAAACCCCTGGCCACTTACCTGAAAGCTAACCATATCCCAAAACCCATCCAGGTCGGTGCAGGTGGTCTCCTTCTCGCCCCGTTTGTATTCACAGTCGTCTACCAGACCTTCAAACTGTCTGAATCTTTCCTTCATGAGGAGGCGAGTTTGGCCAACTGCCGTGCGGATGAGCTCTTTAGCTGAAGGAGGCAAGAGGGTTTCAAAGAGAGGATGAAGCGGCCTTTATGGTGGGGAGCCAGCCATCGAGAAGACTACATCCCAGATACCGGAGGGAACAGCGTGAAATCTTAAAGCACAACAAAAGCACTACTGTAAAACTTGTCATACACACGCCAACCCTTAAGACCTAGCGATGTTTGCTCCCATACACATGCGAGGTAATGAGCAGCACTAGCCATCTTGTATTCTGTAAGCATTCAGCCTCCAACATCATGCTGCACGCGGCACCTTAGCAGAACTCCATGCTGATAGGAGCACACACTTTTTTCTAAGCAGCTTTGCCAAGTAAGAAGAAGGAATATTTCAGAAGATATTGCTCTAGCTAGTAATTTTTCTTTATTCAAAAAATATTTTTGTACCATTAAATACTACCAGAAATTGATGTCACCCATGAAGGCATGTAAATAAATCTAATAATAAGTCTTACACCTCTTTAGAACAGTGATAGTGGGGAATAAAACTATGAGAAATGAAAAAGTTCTTACTATTTCAAAGCTATAAACAAAGCTGTCCCAACGACAGCACCAGGTCGCCATTTTTTGGGTGAATGTAACCATAATGAAAGAAACAAAGCCCAGACACCCTCAGACACAAAGTCCCCTCACCATCATCGGAAACGTCCAGCTCAAGCTTCTGGTCCCAGGCTAGGCAGTGTGAAGTCAATTTCTCAGTTTCTGACTTGAGGATATTTCTAAAATTATGACATGCATTTCAGTTTGACAAAAGCCAGTGATATAGCACAATGACAGGACAATATACGACACAAGGAGGTTCTGGCTCCCAATGCCAAAGGTGCCCTGCAATGTTCCAGATGAAATCCCCGGAGTATGTGATCTAAAATGTCAGCAATGACAGAGAAACCAGAGCCTAAGACAAGGCTAGCCGTTTCTATAAGACAGCTTTGAGGTATGGACCACAGCATGAGAGCGTGGGCAACTCCTGTCATGTGACTGTGGAAGGACCTGCACTGGGCAGGTTTGTTAACCTCATGAATATACCAGCTACTAGAAAAATAATTAAAATCTAAAAGTGAAATTCACCCAGTTTTTCATTAACTTGATGTTAAATATTAATACATAAAATATTATTATTATAATTTTATTTGTGGTTCTAGGGATTGAACCCAGGGCTATGTGCACTCTAAGCAAAGGCTCTACCAATCTGCTAAAAGAATAGCCCTTCTGGAGGCTGAAGCAGGAGGACTGTTGTGAGTTCGAGACCAGCCTGAGCTACAAAGCGAACTTTGTGCCTGAACTGCACAGTGAGACCCAGTCTCAAAAAGACAAAAACAGAAAAGGAAAAGAATAGCCCCTCTCTTGTGTTTTGGAACCCACTCAGGTTGGCCATAAGCTGGCAATCCTCTTGCCTCAGCCTCCTCAGCAGCTGGAATTACAAGGGTGTGCCAACATACTCAACTAAAATTAAATATTTTAACATGGGCTTGAAATGTCTAGACACTAATAAAAATTCTTGGACTAGAAATAGACGAACCTGAAATATAGCACATCATGCTGTGATTCAGGGATATGACCTTTGCAGGCTTCGTTTATGGGCAGGCCATCGGAATCTTTAGTAGCAACCTCATTTTCATTTAGGCCATGTTCTACAAATTAAATAAAACATTACATATAAATTTTAAAATAGCAATTCTTAAAGCAGCATCCTTCACCAAAAGACATTTTAAAAAAATTCTTTAAAGCTCTCAATGTTAAAATTTTTTTTTTGGACAGTGACAAATTTTATTTGAGAAAGTAAAAGTGAAGTACCAGAGAGAAACTGGCTCTGCTGAGCAAGTCTGGAGGGTATGCCTAACGGTATGGTGAAAACGAGCTCTGAACAAATCACTGATAAATCATCATCCAGAGATAAAACCCTGACTAAAATACTGTACCTTCCTTGAGAACTATTACTGAATCCAGGGAACAGAGCAATTTACTTGAGTCTTGCTGCACAGTATTGGTAGAAGTTTTACATTTTGGGGCCGAGATTTCTTTTCCTGTTTCTTGCATCATATCACTAAAAACAATGACAAAAATGTTATTTCATGAAACATGAAGTCCATGTATCCAATTGCAGAGCTTCAAAATTGTTTTGCTTTTTAAAAGTCTGAGATAAAAGACATGTTTCTATTTTTTTTTTTAAAAGCCCATTCTAGAGAGGAAATGTAAAAGCCTGCGTTTAGAATGCCCATTTTATTAATAAATGGTAATAAGATCCAAAGATTCTAAAGCTCTCACAGCAAAACATCACAACCTAGATGGCTTGGAGATTGCATCTCCAGTGGACCTGCAAGCTGTGACCAGCCTGACATCTGGACAACTTGGGTTCTGACTGGAATTTTAGTTTTGATTTATGACCAGCCTTGGTAATGACCAGAACTCAGGCTGCTTGTGCTTCCAGATGGTCTCAGATGCAGGTAGAACCTTAAAGAGCTCTGGAAGGAAGATTATCAAGCCTTTCCTGTGTGGGGTTCACTGAGAAACCCTGGTCCAATGTCTAAGGATCCCAAGCACTGCCTGTGTACAGGAGACTTTGAAGGCCATGCAGAAGGAGCCTGAGCCTTCGGTCACAGCTTGAGGTACAGCCAGCCCTCAGGGATGTGTCGACATTTTGGCCCAGCACTGTATTTGCTGCCAACCAATTTTGCAAAATAATCTTGTCTTGTCTTCCACCCTCCAACATGGGGCACATTTAACTATACTATTCCTGTTAGAGGTAGTTTTTTTTTTTTTTTTTCCCTGCGGGAACAGGGGATTGAACTTAGGCCCTTGCACTTGCCAGGAAAGTGCTCATTCTACTGAGCCATCTCCCCAGCCCCTAGAGGTAGGTTTTCTAAAAGAACTTTCAACCCAAAAGTTCTTTTAGAAAACTGCTCTAAGAGTATAGCTCAGATTGGGTTTGAGTAAACCCAAATCTGAGCTACACTTTTAGGGCAATTTTCTTTTCTAAATGTTACCATTAAATCACTTATTAAAAGCAAAACACCTTCTAATGAATAGTGAAAATATTAGCAAGATAGGAAATATGAAAACTGACGAAAAAGGTACTAGCACCTCGTGGGACTTTCTAAAAGCACAAGTTCTAACCATGTTTAATCAACATACATCACTAACTGAAAGCGTACAACAAACCTAAGAACAGCACCTGCCACTTCTCTTAACAAAGGCCCCACTACTAAGATTTTCCACGTGTCTGCAGCTCTAGGTGTCTGTGGGGGGCTGTTTGCAGGGCTGGGCGCTCACCCCTCTGGCTGGAGCGGGCCCCAGGCGAGGCCAGGTGTCAGGAAAGCCTCAGCACTCCTGGGCGTCATGGGCGTCACCTGGTAAGTCTTCACCCCCTCCAGAGGCTGGAACACGAAGTCTTTAGGGGCAAAGGAACTCTTGCCTCTTGTTCTTGTGGGATTTGTCTTAGCTAAGTTTTCTAATTTGGGTAAGACGCCATCAGGCTTGGTTCCATGTGTTGCGTTGGTTTGCAAAGTATTTCCTTCACTCTGAACTTTAAATGAGACGACCTAGATATCAGCAAACAGAACAGTTAGAATTTCTAAGGACACAGTCAGGCAACTCCTACAGGCTTGGAACTGTGACAGTGGGGCTGGGGAGTCACTCAGGAGTGGGGCACTCATCTAGTGCCCATGAGGCCCTAGGTTCCATCCCCAGCACTGCAAAGAGAAAGATGGATCAAAGGAGCTGGGTAGGGTGGTGCAGGTTTGTAATCTGGGTACTTGGTAGCCTGAGGCAAGAGAATTACTGAGATTGAGGCCAGCCTAGACTAGATAATGAGACCCTATCTCAAAACCAAAATAATAGTATTTAGGATTTAAAAATGTTTCAGAGGTTATCTAAATTGGTTTGTGACTTTTTTTTTTGGTCTTTTTGAGACAGGATTTCACTATGTAGCTCAGGTGGCCTGGAACTCACAGAAATCCTGCCTCAGCCTCCTGAGTGCTGGGATTACAGGTGTGGGCCACCATGCTCCGCAGGTTTCCAACTTTTAATAAGATCTGTACTCTAAGGTGTCTCAACTTGAACAAGAGGTTAGGTGGTAACACCTCTTGAGGAGCTGGGTCCCTTTGAGGACCTGTGAGGTCCAGCTGATCTGCAGGGTCCAAGGCTCCCAGGATCAGCATATGACTCTTACTAGAAGGTAGACAGGCTTCTTGTTCTTTTAACAAGATGCTTTCAAGTTTAAGGATCCGTAGCATGGATATAAACTAGACACTAGCCCTAAATGTGGTGCTACCTGCTTAGGACTTTACCAGAACCTCTGCTAGGTATGCTCAGAACCAGAGCTTAATTGGTTCTTATGATGACTCTTCGCAGGAACTGTCTACTAGAGACGGAGGAAAAGCTCTGAACACACTGTGCTCAGAGTTCTGCAGTGAATTCCAAGCAGAGACCATACTCAAACACAAGAATGTGGGAACCCGTGATCAATGCTCTTCATTGAGAGAGATACTCCAGCCTATCTCGGACCCAGTTTTTATGGTGGCTTCTCTTCGCTGTTTTTAATTATTTTTCCTCTATCTTCTTTTTTAAACCAAATTATGCTTTCTCACCTGAAAGACTTAAGAAATTTGGGAAAACAACAGTAGGAAATCCTCTCCTGCTGCCTTCTGGTTTGAGGGGCTTTGCCACTTGGGCAGGTTCATTTCAAATCCAACTTTATGCAAGCAGCAGTGAAGCTTCTGACTGAAGCCTGGCTCACACTTTACCTTGTCGGCTTTTGCTTCCATCTTTGTGGCAGGCCTTCCTTTGTTTGGGGCCTTTCTTTCTGGTTCATTATCTAAAATAAAAATAAAATGAGATACTTTTTTTTTTTTACATTTTAGGGAAGGGTCTACAGGGTTCTCAGGGTCTCACTACTAGATTGGATTCATAGTGATCCACCTGTTTACAGTCTCCCAAGAGCGGGGATTACAGGTGCTCACTACCAGCATCGCCACACCCAGTCTCAATTGCTGTTTCAGTGTGCTCCAGGGGTGGGGCTGGCATGGCAGGCCCAAGGATCAAACCCTTGGCCCCTGTACCTGCATGCATATGCTTTAATCTGATGAGCTAGTTGGCCAGCCCAAGAGATACCTATTTTGACTACATACAAAATGAAAGGTGCTAGGCAATTTAGAAAAAAAAAAAGAAAAGCAACAATAGGAATATATGTCTTGAAGGATTTTTATGATCCAAAAGTTTCATGACAGGGCCAATGATGTAGCTCAGTGGCATAAGTGCCTGCCTGGCAAGTATAAGGCTGAGTTCAATTCCCAGTACCAAACTTTTATAAAAAAGAAGTAGTAAAATTTCCTGACAAACATAGATGGGCCACCTGTTTTCAAAACAAAAGTGTCTCACTTTTTCCTCTGAATACTAAATATATGTTTATTAAATAGTTAGAAAAACATAGCCTATATCCCCAGCTACTCAGGAAGCTGAGGCAGGAGGACCAGAAGTTCAAGGTCAGCCTGGGTCACTTAGTGATACCCTGTCACAAAATTTAAAAAATCTAAAAGGGTAGGGGGAGATTCAGTGGTGGAGTACCTGCCTCATTCTCTAATTCCATTACTGAGTAAGCATCTCAGAATATGCTTTCCCACTTTTTTCTGTGCCTGTGACATCATAGTCCTGCAGAGCTGCGATGCCACTACTCAGCTCCATTTGTTTTTCTTTGCCTACTTAATGTATCACCACCGAGGTCATTAAGTGTTCTTTGAGGACACTTTTTAGAGGCTACTTTACATTTTTGCCAGACTAGATTTTGAGGGAGTCTTACTATGTAACCCAGGCTGGGCCCAAACTCACAGGAATCTTCCTGCCTCAGCCTCCCAAGTGCTGGGATTACAGGTGCGTACCCCCATGCCCTGCCCAGCTAGAATTTCAACAGATGAAGATTTGGGGGGCTGCTACTTTTCCACTCTGAAGCACTGCCTATGCTGATTGGGGGTCAGCACCTTGGCACCCATCACATACAGGCTTTCAGGGCATAGAGCAGAGTTTGGGATTAGACCGTCCATTCCTGCCTTCAAGAAAGCACTGGCTGATCTTAAACACAAAACTCTGAAGGGCCAAAGCATTCTAGCTTGGCCACTGTTCAATGAAAACTTCTTGTGGGGCAGGGAAGTGCACTGCACTCTGGGGGCTGAGGTAGGAGGATGATAAAGTCAAGCCCAGATTGGGCAATTTACAGACTTATGGAGACTCTGTCTCCAAATAACAAAGGCAAGGGTGTGACTGAGTGCAAAGACCCCAAGTTCAATCCCTGGCACCAAAAAGAAGAGTCCTCACTCTGAATATCCCTGGCGACTGTCTTTCTGACTGTGGTCACGGGGGCGGGCCTGGAGAACTGCCTGGCGGTCTGAGTAGCCGATCGTGTCATCCTGGTGGGCATGGGTGCCACGGGGTGCACAGCTGTGGGAGAAGCAGCAAATGTTCTCCATCATTAGTGGGCAGCATGGAGGCAGTGCTAGGGTTCCACCTGAGACTCAAGCAGCCCCACCTTTATTCTCTTTGTCCAGCACTCTCATGTTAGCAGCTGGCCTTCCTCCAGGTCCCGCAGCTCGGACATCCCCCGAGGCAGGAATCTGTTGAAGAGACAAAGATGAGCCAAGTGATGTAATCATTCATGAATCATTGTGCCCCACATCTAATCTGGAATGCAAGCCTGCACCCAAGTCCTGGCAATTATAAGGAATCCAACAACAACAACAAAAAATGCACTAACTGGAAGAAAAGGTTTTCTGTTATATAAATCCCCCCAGGTTCTCTTATAGAAGTCTAGAGCTGACAATGAGCTGAGCTAGAGAACGGGCCAGCCAGTCACTCCATTTCTAGGCCAGGTCCCTTGCACTTCGGACTTCTGAAAGGCCAGAGAAGATGTCCCTCCTGCAGGGAGCTCTCCCGAGGTCACTCATTCCCTCCACTATCATCACTCAGTGCCAGTGCCTAGGAGACCCTGCCCAGCTGCTCCAGCTCCCCCAACCCCCCCCCACCCCTTCCTTTGTCCTCTCCCCCAATACATTTGCAAGTGCCTGTTTGCTATGCATTTACATAAAGTTGCCACCTAGCTGGGGACTTGGGGTGTTTTTTTCTTTGTATATTTCTATTGTTTGTTGTTTTTCCTTCTGGTAATCCAGAGCCTACAATATGTCAGGGGCATGGCTATCACTCAAGGTCTGAATACTCAAAAGACCTAGCTTCCTCACCTGGTGAGAGTGAAATGCCACTGCTATTCTGTTTCCCCTGCACTAATCTTAGTGACCTCTTAGAGCTGCGCCTTGGGTACGATTTAGAAGACCCTAGACGTCTCTAATTCCCCTCACCCAACCCACTTTTCACCCTTGCCTGCCTTTCCAGCTGTCAACCTACACCACCCTTAGAAGCTTGGCAAACGGCAGGACAGAGAGACAAAGTGGAGAGATGTCCTGGGAGATATGTGGGCAAGGATGCTTCCTTTGGATGTGGCCTGAGGTTGCCCCCTAAAGTGGCCCAAAACCATTGTGGCCCTAACACTATTTGGCAGTTCCAGGAATCAATCACCATGTTTGAATCTGATACTTGATTAAAAATAAGTTTCCTGCTACTAAGGAAACAGAACTATATTAGCTATTTTAGTAATAGTTAGCAACTCTACCTTCCTTGGTTCCACTGGGTCCCTGGCCTTCGATCTTGTCATTCGTACAGAAGATGAAGTAGCCTTTAAATAGTCAAAAGATCATCAGGTCAAACAAAAGGACAAAGTCACCTGCTAACATTTACCTCCACATCTCACTACAAAATGAAGTTTCCAGTCTAAATTTTATCCTTAAGCACCTACTTTTTCTGATTCTGGTTGGATTTAAATTATGTTTAAGTTAATATCTTCAAAACTTAATCAGATGTCTTAGGAAAAGAAGGTACCTATATTTACCAGGTCTTAGAATGCTAATTAATAAGACTATTTTGCCAGGAGTGGTGATGCATGCCTACAATCCCAGCACTTGGGAGGCTGAGGATGGAGAAATACAGCAACTCGAGGCCAATCTGGGGTACATAATGAGTTCAAGGCCATTCTGAATGACATAGCGAGACATCATTGTCTCCAAATGTCCCCGCAAAGAAATAATAAAAAGATTAGCCATTTGGGAAGAGTGAGATGAGCAGCCTACAGGAAATCTAACCTTCTCCACAGTCTTTTTCTTCCGAACAAAAACAATCTCTTGCTCCTCTAACATACGCTCAGCTCTCTCTCTCCACCATGGGCTATACCTATCAGTTTTGGTCTTCTCACACTATCATGAAGTCAAACTGCATTCAGAATATATAATGAGAGAGCTGCTAAGTAAATTAATGGCATTTGCGAGACCCAGAAAGGTAGGTAATACCTTGGACCTTTATATTATTAAAAACCTTTTTTTGAGAGGAGGGTCTCCCACAGTGTGGCATGGCCTTGAACACATGGTGACCCTCTTGCCTTGGCCTCCTGAGTATTGGGGTGACCAGGATGCGCCACCACACCCAGCTCTGTGTTATTCAATTCTTACTTTAACCAGGACTGCCGTGCAATGAGACCTTTTAAACAACCCTTTAAAATGAGATCTGCTATGTCCTCCTCCGTGATAGCTGCAGCCCCTCCACCTCCTCACAGCAGGGACGCCCTGCTGCCAGGACTTCAGCTGTCCTGTGGCCTATGTCCCTGCCATACTCCCAGCATCACAATCTGGGTCCTGCCCAGTAGCCTGTCCACCCTGCTCCCCAAATTTGTGCCTTTCCACAATGCGGCCCCCTGAAGTCTTTTATTTCTTAAATGTATTTGGTATAGGGTCTCAGTATACAGCTCAGACTCCTACTGATCCTTCTGTTTTCAGTCTCCCCAGAGCTGGGATTACAGGCGTGTACCACCATGCCCCGACTCAGTAGCCAAATCAGTGTACCTGGGGGTGAGGAAGACAGCACGGCATGTGGTACCTGGGATTGAATTCTGGTCCTGTACTTGCCTAGAACCCCGCCCCCCGCCACCCCATTTACAGACATGTCTCGCTATGCACTCCAGACTGCCCTCTAACTTATAGAGACCCTCCTGCCTCAGCTTCCTGAGTGCTGGGATCATAGCTCTGTACCACCATTCCTGGCCTAAAAATTTCTTTTCTTTTTTTAAAAAATAAATTTCTTAAGAGTCCTAAACATCCCCTGATTACAGTGTTTGTCTTTTTCTTGCCTTCCTTGGCACTAATGTTGCTTAGAACTGTCAGACTAAGCCAGGTGTGGTGGCGCAGGCCTGTAATCCCAGCACTCGGGAGGCTGAGGCAGGAGGATTGTTGAGTTCGAGGCCAGCCTGAGCTACAAAGTGAGCTTAAGGCCAGCCTGAACTGCAGTGAGACCCTGTCTCAAAAAAAAAAAAAAAAAGACAAAAAAAAAAAAAAAAAGAACTGTCAGACTGACAGTTCCAGGACATCTCATTGTGGCACTGCAGGGACTTCACCCTTGCTGCCTCCTTGGTCACTGGCCTCTTGGGATGTCTCACCCTGGCCTTTTCCAAAGGCACTGCCCCATCCACTCAGCTTACTCATTCCATTAGAAGGGCCGCCACAGGCCTTCTCTATGGAGGCTTTCTTGTCAAGACTGGTCTGCGCAGTTAACTTGATGGTGATGCTACCTCAGTTACAAGCTTGCCCTGCTCTCTCCAACCTGCAGGATAAATACCAAGCCCCAAGCACCATGTGACTCAGTCTGGTTCTGTATTCTGAGATTCATCCTATTTCAATGTATACATATATCAGGAAACCTGGCTAGCATGGTGGTGCACGCCCAACTCCGAGGCTGAGGCAGGAGGGTCTCAAACTGAAAGCTAACCTGGCACCTATATGGATCCTATATCTATCTATCTATCTATCTATCTATCTATCTATCTATCTATCTATCTATCTATCTATCTGCTGGAGATGTAGCTCAATGGTAGAGAACTTATCTAGCATGTATGAAGTCCTAGTTCAATCCGTAAACCCACCAAAACCAAAAAACAAAAACAACAAAACCTTACACTGTTCTGAGCTACTATAATGTCATTTCTACTTCTTACCAAATAGTTATGTGAATAAAGGATTAAAGGCTGATTTCAATCACTTAGCCTCCGAAGGACAATTCCAGACAGTGGAGACCTTCTTCCTCAGCCCCAAGTGAAAGGCACACTCACGTGTTTCGGCTCTGGCTTCCTGACACCGCGCCCCAGGAAGGAGGGGGCATCTGGTGTGAAGTGCCCCACTTTGAACACGCCTCGCTTGGCTTTTTCCCGCTGCTCCTTCAGCTTTTGGAGCTGCTTCTCCTCCTTATATTTCTGGAGCATCTGTCTGCGTTGATCACTCAGAATAATTTTCATAGACTCTAAGCAGGAAAGGGGAACGAACACCACAACATGTGGCAGTCACATAAAAGGCTACAGCAGAGGCCTGGAAGATTGTTTCTTTTTTTTGTCTTTACAAGACAGGGTCTCGCTATGTAGTTCAGGCTGGCCTTGAGTTCACTCTGTAGCCCATGCTGGCCTCAAACTCTCAATGATCTTTCTGGCTCAGCCTTCCTCAGGGAAGTGCACTGCACCAAGCCAAGATCATTCTGAGTTCACTGCTGCCTAGCAGCATCCACAGCACCCTCTCACCACAGGTTATTTCAGATCCAGTTGCTGACACCCCTCACATCCACCTGCCACTTTTCCAAGATTGTGGAAAACTTCAAATACATAGGAGGAATGAGTCCCAGAGCCCCTCCCCATTCTAAACTGAATCACAAAAGCTTTGCTGCACGTGCTATTTAGGGAAACAAATTCAACTCATGAGCTTCCTCAGCCCCAAGTGAAAGGCACACTCCCCCCACCCCCCGAGAACTTTAGTAAGTACCTCCAAACACTAACATTTCCTTTCCTCACAATCGACCATGACTATCGCAAGTCCTGACTTAAAGCTTCCCTAGTTGTTTTCAAAGGCCTTTTGTAAACCATCAGCTTGTTCAATCAGGAGCCAAGTAAGAGCTACATATTTTATGTAGGTATCTTTTAGATCTTTTCATCAGGAACCAGCAGTTGAGCTGGGCCTGGTGGTGCACACCTGTAATCCCAGTACTCAGAGGCTGAGACAGGAAGGTTGTTTTGAGTTTGAGGCCAGCCTGGAAGGAAAAGTGAGTTGAAAGCCAGCCCGAACTGCACAGTGAAACTCTGTCTAAAAAGATTTAAAAATAAAAGAAAAGCAGTTCTATTTAAGTCAGAAATGTGCTGAGTTACTATACTGGTTATTTTGAGCTGAAGTACTTGAAAGTCAGTGTCCAGGTCAGGGATGTAGCTCAGTGCCACAGTACCTGCCTGGCAAACCTAAGTTTGAGTCCTGGTGCCAAAAGATGAGAAAAAGCCCAAAAGAAACAAGGAAAGAAAAGTCTGCAAGGCATGCATATAATCTCAGCATTCAGGAGGCTGTGGCAGGATTGTTGCAAGTTTGAGACCAGCTGGGCTATTAAGTGAGCTCAAAGCCAGCCTGAACTACAAAGGGAAACTCTGCCTCCAAAGGACAAGACATGTCAGTCGGTAAGCTTTGAAGTCTCGAAAAGAAAAAAAGTTCCTTTGATCCTATGGTGCCCTCCCATATCCTCCTAGTTCCTACTTCCATTCTGCCCAGCTCCTAAGTAGTGCTATTCTTTTCTCTCTCCCCCTAGACCACCAGCCCATTTCACTGAACTACAAACTAACATTGATGAACTTACTCAAAAACTGAAAGTCAAGAACCCTACAGAGATTCCGTCCAGTTTGGACCTGGGGCTTCCCATGCACAAGGCAACTGCCTTACCAAGGAGCTGCAGCCCCAGCCCTTTCCTAAAACTGTATTTTGAGGCCAGACCTGGTGGTACATATGTAATCTTAGTACTCTTGGATACAATCTGAAGCAGGAAGGTCATGAGTTCTCAAGATCAGGGTGGTCATCTTCATGAGAACTTGTCTCAAAATAAAAAAAGAAAAGAAAGGACTTGGGGTGTAGCTATTGAGTTACTGTATTCAATCCCCAATACCAACAGAAAAAAAATAATAAAACCCATACACACACACACATACATATACATACAAAAGCGATAAATTTGTAAGTATGCCCTTCAGATTAGCCCAGAATTGTGGGCTAGTAGTGCTCCTCCTGCCTCAGCCTTCCTGGTGCTGAGATTACAGACTTGTACTACCACAGGCAGCCTATTTCTTTTGATCTGGTTCTATTCTTCCCAAGTAGGCAAATTGTGTGAATTATTTGCTCTTTTCTCTAAGTACAGCAATGTTAATGTTATTATTAATTATTATTATTAGGTACTGGGGATTGAACTCAGGACCTTGTGCTTGCCAGGCAGGCACTTTAGCCACTGAGTTATCTTCCTGGCTGTCAATGTATTCTTATTCCACAGATTCTTAAATCATTGTTTTTATGTTTATCAATTTATCTTATGAACAAAGATCTTCACCAAGCTCCAGAAGAATATCAGCTTATCTATAAATTGATGTAGAAAATAAAATGGTTTAATAACCATAGGGAGTGGCTTCAGTCTAGCCAAGGCACTATAGCCTTGACATGGACAAAATGCAGTTATTTATATAGAAAACACTAAGTTCTGCAGAAGGATATCTCAAAATTGTCCTTCTGTTCCAATGCACCCCAGCCCCATAGGCATTGAACCAACTTTTATTCTGGAAAATACAGTGTTTAAGATGATAACAGACTTTCTCTTACTTGGCATGGAATTGGCCTTTTTTGGAACAAGTTCTTGAGAAGTCTCATCTAATTCAACAAAAGCTTTATTCTGCAAGGTTGGAATGTTGACATCTTTCAAACCAAAGTGTCTGTTTCGTTCATATTCCTTATGTCTGTTTTCTTTTTGAGACAGTGATTTCCTATGAGCAATTTTCGTTCTGATCATCTCAGTGCTTAAATCCTTTCTGTGACGGTTGGCGAAATACGAAGACATCCTGGCAGAAAAAGAGAAATAAATTTACACAGGTTTTCATCCAATTATTTAAAACAAGTGAGGAGGGGCCAGCAAGATGGCTCAGTGTACTAAAGTGCCCGCTTAGGCTAGCTTAGGCAAGTGCAGGGACCATGGTTTAAGCCCTGCTCCCAGGACAAACTGAGCTGGCCAGGGTCTGGGCATAGTGGCACACGCCTGTGATTCCAGCTCTGGGAAAGCAGGATCGCTATGAGTATGGTATAGTGAGACCCTACACCAACAAAATAAAAATAAAAAGTAAAACAAGTGAGGAGCCCAGTGAGTGCCTCACTTTTTATTTCAGTACTCTCTGAAATAAAATATTAACAAGCACAATGAGATAAATGCATGACAAAGAGTGGGAAAGAGAACACTAGAAGGGGCACCTGCATGGCAGGTGAAGTGGAACCCAGGAGAACCACAGTCTAGAATACAGACAATATAAAAAATAAGATAAGTAAGCAGCTACACTCTTAATTAACTGATGAGAGATATCTGCTAAAATAATATCTGTAAATATAATATCATGTATGCACCTTGTACAATACCAAAACATTATGAAAACAGTCTGCAATATATTAATTCATCGAATCTGTATTGTTAAGGTGTCTTGAAACTGATTGACATTTGCAGTCCAATAAAAAAAAAAAAAAAAAAAAAAAAGAATACAGACAGGAGGCCTGGGATTACCACAGAGCACACTAGAAAGTAAAGGGGAAAATGGGAAAATTAAGTTGTAAACAGAATAGCTTCCTTAATCTGTTGATGAACACAGGAGACCTATCATTTCTTCTTACAGAAGAAGAAATGTTTACAGAAAAACCCAAAAACTCTCAGAGCGTGGAGCTGTACCTTATG
Source organism: Ctenomys sociabilis (assembly GCA_004027165.1). NCBI lineage: Eukaryota > Metazoa > Chordata > Mammalia > Rodentia > Ctenomyidae > Ctenomys > Ctenomys sociabilis. Next base: position 18,864 of record PVKA01025686.1, read on the forward strand.
ATTGCAGCACTTGAGAGGCTGAGGCAGGAGGACTGCCAAACATTCAAGGCCAGCTTGTGCTAGACAGCAAAACCTTGTCTCAAAAGAACAGGGGCTGGGGAGATAGCTCAGCAGGCTAAGTGCCTGCCTGGCAAGCACTAGGACCTGTTTGATTCCCAGTACTGCTAACCACGCATAGTGATGCAGGCCTGCAATCCCAGCACTGGGAAGGCTGAGACAGGAAGATCACTATGAGTCTGAGCTGCATATTGAGACTCTATATCAAACAAAATAAAACTAAAAAACCGAAGCAAACAAAAACTGGCCAAACAAAACTACAAAAAACAAAAAGACACACAAGATGTCATAAATAGGCAGTTGGACACTTCAGATCAAGAAAGAGGGTTTTCAGGAAAAATTTCCATTGTGATCAGTTTGCCATGTTAGCTTTGTGCATGTAAGAAATCGCATCATTTACTTGGTATACTCCTTTACTTTAAAGCTAGAGTGCGGTGGCTCACGTGTGTAGCCCTGGCCACTTGGGAAGAATGGGCAAGAGGACCACAAATTCAAAGCTTAGCCTGGGCAATTTACAAAGATTTTGCTTCAAAATAAAGGGGCTGTGGTGTTGGAGAGCTGGGGACTAGTTCAGTGGTGGAGCCCTTGTCTAGCTAGCACAGAAGAGGATCTGGATTCAGCTGCCAGTACAGCAAGACAAAACCACCTTCGGGCACATATGCAAGCAATATAAGGAAGGAAAGTAAAGACAATGTCATAAGTTGTAAATATGTATTCAACTGAGGAGAAAAGAAAGTGGACAGTTTTAGGGGGTTATCTATGCAGCTGTAATGGAATTACTAAACCAAACTAGAGAAAAAAGAATGGTTCTGCAGAATAAAAATATAGGTAGAGAGGAGGGAGGGGAATGGAGGTGAGGGGAGGAGAGAGGAAAGGCCAGGAGGGGAGAGGGGAGGGGTAAGGAAATGAAGCTCATCAGGAGGTTGAAAAAAGTATAAGTAACCAGAAAAGACCTAGAATAGCAAAGGCAATCCTGGATAACAAAGGAAAGGCAGGAGGCATCACAATACCTGACTTGAAATCATACTACAGAGCTATTGTGATAAAATTAGCACGACACTGGCAAAAACAGGCTTGAGGAAAGTGGAAGAGATTAGAAGATGCAGGCATGACTACAAACACTCTGACACCTTATCTTTGACAGAAGGGCCAAACATGTTCACTAGAAGATAGCCTCTTTAATAAATGTTGCTGGGAAACTGGCTTTCCACATACTAAAAAGTAACATTAGACCTATGTCTTACCATGCGCTAAAGTCAAAATGGACTGAAGATCTAAATATTAAAACAGAAACACTGAATCTACTAAAAGAGAAAGTAGGCACAAATTTTGAAGATGTAGGGGTAGAGTTGTTCTTGAAAAAAAACCAAACCGCACAAGAAACTCTTCAAAGAATCAATAACTGGGATCTTATCTTCTAGAAAAATGTTTGCACATCAAAAGAAATCATTAGGGCCAGCGCAGACTAAAGCGCCTGCTTAGGCAAAGCAAAGCAGCTTGCTGTGCCAGCCCTGCCCCAAGGTACACGAGACTGTGAATGGGACTGCGCGTGAGTGGCACACACTTGTAATCCCAATGCTTGGGAAGCTGAAAACAGAAATCACTTCCAGTCCAATCTATGTAGTGAGACCCTGTAGGCCCTGTACTAGATATATTAAAAAAATAGAAAAATCACCAACAGAGTATAAAGTAAACCACAAATTGGGGGAAAAAATTAGCCAACTGTCCCTTGGGTAAAGAACTTTAATTTTAGTATATGTGCTGCCGAAGCGAGCACAAAGAACTTTAAAACAAAAATAAAAAACAAAAAAACATGACTCCAAAATTCAAAGACCCAACAAAAAAGTGGGTATCTGAGATATATGAAAAAATACACAACATCATTGGTCATTCCAGAAATACAAATTAAAGCACTGAGATTCCATCTCACCTCAGAAAGAATGAGTATCATCAAGAAATCAACCAATAATAAATACTGGTGGGGCTGTGGGGGAAAAGGAGCCCCCTTCCAGTGTTGGTGGGAGTGCAGACTGATACAACCACTGTGCAAATCAGGATGGAGATTCCTCAGAAAATGAGAAATAACTTGAGGGGATTAGATGATTGAAGTCTTATTTAACCCAGCTAGCTATTCCCCTCTTAGATATTTTGCCAGAAGAACTGAAAACATCATACCACAGCAATGTTTATGTACCTATGTTTACAGAAGTGCAATTTATCATTTAAAAACAATACAAATTCTCATCAGCTAAGGAATGGGTAAAAAGTATAATCTTTTTATATAATGGAATACTACTCAGCTATAAAGAACTCAAGGCTTTTATAGGTAAATGGATGCAACTAGAGACTATACTCATAAGTGAAATCAGACCCAATGTGTAAACATTGTATTATCTCCCTGAAAAAGTAAATAAAATCCAAAGGGTACAACAGATACTATGAAGGGGAAAGAAACTGCTGAAAGGGAAGGAACATGAGGGAGGGAGGGAAGGAAGGAAGGAAGGAAGAAAGGAAAGGGAAAATATACATGTATATATAAGGATAGGTGGGATAATTGTACTGCTGATTTCTATTGCTTTATTATTATTTTATTTCATTTATTTTTTGTATTTCTAGGGAAGGGTCTACAGGGTGTTCAGGGTCTCACTACTAGATCAAACTTGTAGTGATCCGCCTGTTTACAGCCTCCCAAGAGCTGGGATTACAGGTGTGCCACCATGCCCAGTCTCAACTTCCATCTCAGCATGCCCTGGGATCGAAACCTGGCCCCTGTGCCTGCTTGCAGGCGCTTTAATCTGCTGAGCTATTTGGCCAGCCCTCTTGGTTTATTGAAAAGATCTTAAATTTAAAAAAATTTTTTTTGACCAATTTTGCAAGTTTTTATCTGATAACATGAACTAATTTGAAGACAACAATATACAATAAAACAACCATTGTTGAATTTCTATCTTGTTTAGTGAAATTCTCTATGGTTTCTAATGTTTTTTGAAATTTTTATTAATAAAAATATTTCTATTCTCTTAAAAAAAAAAAAAAGATAGCCAGATGTGGTGGTTCACATCTGTAATCCCAGCAATCCGGAGGTTGAAGTAGAATGATTGCTGCGAATTCGAGGTCAGCCTGGACTACAAAGTGAGCCCAAGGCCACAGCCACGGCCACACAAATTAAAACACTGAGAATATAGGAATAAACAGACTCAGTTTCTCCTATTACTCTTACATCTGTCAGGCAAGTATTCAATCTTGCAGTAACATCAGTTGAATGTCTAAGTCAATGCATTCCGATTCTGCCCATGGGAAGTAGCACTGGCCCACAGGTGCAGGGCTCAGACCCACATGATACCAATGATTGCTTCAAGGTCCCACCTCACCCTGCTCGGCTTACACTAACTGGCCAGACAGCTCACACCTGCTGGCCTGTCACAAAGGACGCAGGTGCAGAGATGCCGGGGCAGCAGCACCGAGCTCCTAGCTCCCATGGGCTCACTACTGTCCATCTATTTCTCTCCATAAGCCCTTAAAACCTTCATTTTCCAGGCTTTTCAGAAGACTCCATCACAATCCTGACCGACTGAATCACTGGCCAGAGCGATGGACTCAATCTTGGCCGCGCTCCCCTCTCTGGTGGCTCTCTTAAGTCTTTCCTTCCTTCCCATGGCCAACAATCTCCCTGAAGCTACCCTGCCCACTGGGGCCAGCAGCAGTTAGCTCCTTAGGCTGTTTATATGACGGTTTGGGGAGTCCAAGGATCTCAGGAATCGCAAACCAAGAAACAGGGACAAAGACCAAATAGATATTTCACAATGTCATAGGTACACAATATACTCTTCAACAATATCTAAGGAAGTCCCCTAGGAAATTTCAGGTAAAAATGAAACACACAAAAAACTAATGAACGAAACGTTACACACAATAACTTTAAGAAACTAGCAGCAGGCTGGGCGTGGTGGCGCAGGCCTGTAATCCCAGCACGCGGGAGGCTGAGGCAGGATTGTTGTGAGTTCCAGACCAGCCTGAGCTACAAAGTGAGCTTAAGGCCAGCCTGAACTGCACAGTGAGACCGTCTCAAAAAGACAAAAGAAAAAAAAGAAACTAGCAGCATATAAAAAGCGAGTACTGATTATAGCACAAGCCTATAATCCCAGCACTCAGGAGGCTGAGGCAGGAGGATCATTTTGAGTTTGAGACTGGCCTAAGCTATAAATGAGCTCATGTCCAGCCTGAACTGCATTGTGAGATCCTGTCCCGCCTACCCCCTCCCCTCCAAAAGAAAAGCAAGCAAGAATCCTTCTGACCTGGATGCTAACAACATCCTCTTTTAAAGAGCAGAGAGGAAATGACAGTGAGCTGAGCTTTTCATGAAGAACTCTATGATGTGATCTGTTATCGTGTACAAGTATCAATTTGCTGAATACTAAAGTTATAACCTAAATTCAGTCATTTAAAAATCACCCAGCACACTTGTGTCAAGAGCGTCCTGAGTACTTCCCTAGCCCTAGAAGGTACCGCAGTTCTAGCATTGCCAACCTCCATTAGCTGCTCGCGATAGCACAGCTAAAACCTGGCAGGCCCCAGGTCCAGCAGCCCGACTTTCGGACGCAGCTAGGCTTCCTGTAGCTCCCTTCCACCCGGAGGTGCCCAGCGCGGGCCGTGCCACCGGCCTCGGGAGGGAGGGTGGGCCCCAGCCGTCCTCGGAGCGGCGACTGGCCCGCAGCCGCCGGCCTTCACAGGAAGCGGGACAGCGTCCTCCACCTCTAGCTCCTCAGCACCCACCTACCTGACGCAAATTCTGGGGTAAAAAAATCTCAACCAGAGTAAAAGGTCCTTCAGGTCTGGACGTCCAGAGTTGCCTCCGACGCGGGGACGCCAACTAACCTAGCTCAAGCATAATTTAAACTTCCCGCTCGGAGCCTCTGATTGGAGGGATTTCCAAGCACTTCCGGAAAAGTGCCCGCCTCTTCCTCTAGACCTGGCTTGCGAATGGTTTGCTGAGCGCGACGTTGAACTGATTGAAAGGCAAGGGGCGGGACCTCAAGACCCGAGGCGCCAGGGGTGGGGCTAAGAGGCGGGGTTTTGCGCGTGTCGGCGCTGGTGAGGTCCGGCCGTCGCTGTATCGGAGGAAACGCCCGGTCGCCGCAGGGAAGCCGCTCAAGTTCCCCCGCCTCAGTTTTTAGGGATGTCCTTGTGTAATCGTGGAAGTCAACTGATTGGTTTTTCTGTTTTTATTTTGGGTGCTTGCCCTGGACTTTCACTCCGTGCTGAAGCTCAGTTCTTTATTTATTTATTTATTTATTTATTTTATTTTTTTTTTGTGGAACTGGGGTTTGAACTCAGGCCCTTGCGCTTGCCAGGGAAGCACTTATTCCACTGAGCCATCTCCCTAGCCCCTTCAGCTCTTTATTTCTTTATCTTGAGATGGGGTTTTGCTAAGTTGCCAAGTTGCCCAAGCTGGGCTTGAATTTTCGATCCTCCTGCTTCAGCTTCCTAGAGTGCTGGGATCACAGGCGTGCGCCACCACAGGCGACTTTAAAAATAATTGAAGGCAAGTGCTCACTCTCAAAGAACCCTCCTGCAGGGTGGCTGTGATTTTTCTACTTCGCCACGCTTTTTTTTTTTTTCCTAGTCCCTTTTTCGCGGATATAAAATGGATACAGTGAAGAGCCTAGTTTTCTTTTTAGTGTACAAATTGATGAGTTTTTGCTAATTGCTGGCTTGACTGCCAGCCACTCAGGAAGAGGCCTAGGCAGGAGGACTGCAGTTCAAGAACAGCCTGCCCGATTTAGGTTAGTTACCCTCTCTCGTTTAATGCTCTTAGCAGCCAGCCCTCCAATGTGAAGGATCTAAACTGAAGTGGCAGTGGTGTAACAGAAGCTCCCCACTAAAGAGTGGAAGCTCTAGCAGGACGTCTGTTCTTGAAAGCCCAGGCTTACTTGGCTGCATTATGTGTGTGACTGCTAAGGCAAACATCCTGCAAACCCTTACCAACCATCTTGGTGTGGCTTTTCCACTTGAGATTGTGTTTGGGTACAAGCCTATTCAGATCCTGGGAATGTAGTCTGGCTCCTCTAAAGCATTGGTGGGTGATGAGTAAGCTATGGTATCCTGGCACCTCTCCCTCTGCCTTGCTTTCACTAGGTACTTTTTGTTGAAGACAGTGGACCAGCACATGAAACTGGCCTTCTCCAAGGTCTTGCAACAGACAAAGAAGAACCCTTTTAATCCCAAGGATAAAAGCACGAATATCTGGTATCTGAAGGCCCTTGGAATACACCAGACTGGCCAGAAAGTTACAGATGACATGTATGCAGAACAGACAGAAAATCCAGAGAATCCGTTGAGGTGTCCCATCAAGCTCTATGATTTCTACCTCTTCAAATGTCCCCAGAGCGTGAAAGACCAGAATGACACCTTTTACCTGACACCTGAGCCAGTAGTGGCTCCCAACATCTCAATCTGGTACTCAGTCCAGCCAATCAGCAGAGAACAGATGGGACAAATGCTGACCCGGATCCTGGTATTACGAGAAATTCAGGAGGCCATCGCAGTGGCCAGCGTGAGCACCATGCACTGAGATGCCTCAGCAGTGGTGTAAGAGAAACCAGCCTGGAAAAATCAGACAGACTTTTACACTAAAGAAGAGGCCTCCTTTTTTCCCCTTTCTTTTCTTTTTTTAATTGGTGTAGTTATAAAGTCTTTCAGACTACTTCTGTTTAAAATATAAAAGGAATGTTTGCCCGCTTTGCATCTTCATAGACTTTCAGAAGACTCCTTGGTCCATGGGGGCTTGAGGTTTCCTGAGAGCCAGATATCCTAGAAAGTTACTGACTTTTTATCCAGGCACTGAAGAAAGGCTTTGGACTCATAGGAGAAATGTGGCCCCTTCCCCCCCTCGTGATGGACCGATCTCCAGGGAGTCTCCCCAGGTGGCTTCCACTCTGGACTGGTGCATATCACTGACCACAGAGGAATCATGTTTTCTTATGTTCAGACATAAACCTAGCGTCTAATGGAAGAAAAGTGAGGGGAAATTCAATTATGATTTATTAAAGACAATTTCTATTAAAAAAAAATAAACTGAAGTGGCAGACACTCAACCTTCTGTCTGTTTTCTTCTTCCTTTTTGGGGTTCATCTGTATCCCGGCAGGCACCAGCTTCAGTAGCTTTCATTGATGCAAAACATTCCAATGATATAGGGGAAATGTAACTCCCAACCTGCTAGATGTCCTGAAGACAGGGATCGCGTTCTCAAAAATAGAAGAAAGAATTCTAAGCACAATGGAAGTTAAAAGAGTAGGAAGATCTTTCTGCTTTTGGCATGGAGGAGATTAAGGTGCAACTTTCTTCGGTCATCCCGAATCCGGGTTCATCCGACACCAGCCACCTCCAGCATGCCGCCAAAGTTCAACCCCAACGAGATCAAAGTCATGTACCTGAGGTGCACTGGTGGCGAAGTTGGTGCCACATCTGCCCTGGCCCCGAAGATCTGTCCCTAGGGTCTGTCTCCAAAAAAAGTGGGGGATGACATTGCCAAGGCAACTGGTGACTGGAAGGGCCTGCGGATTACTGTGAAACTGACCATTCAGAACAGACAGGCTCAGATTGAGGTGGTGCCTCTGCCCTGATGATCAAAGCCCTCAAGGAGCCACCAAGAGACAGAAAGAAGCAGAAAAACATTAAACACAGTGGAAATATCACTTTTTATGAGATTGTCAACATTGCCCGACAGATGCGGCACCGCTCTTTAGCCAGAGAACTTTCAGGAACCATTAAGGAGATCCTGGGGACTGCCCAGTCTGTGGGCTGCAACATAGACAGCTGTCACCCTCATGACATCATAGATGATATGAACAATGGTGTTGTTGAGTGCCCAGCTAGCTAAGGAGCATAAAAAAATACATCAATAAAGAGATGATCTGACAAAAATAAATAAATAGAAATAAAGAGTAGGAAGAATTTATTGAGAGAAGGAAAGCTTCTGTCTGAGATGGTCAAAAGCAGGCCAGAAAAGTGGATTGCCCACCAACCCCACTTCTCAAGGTGTTTATTGGGCAAAGCCAGGAGGTGAGGCGGGTTTTAAGGTGGACAGAACTACATTCAACTTACATTAGTAAGCTTACAAGTATAGTAGCTTAGGTAGTATTGATCCAATGAGAAACCACAAGGTAGGTAGGAGGTGGCCCAAGACTGTGGTGAAGATTACAAGGAGGGCCAGGGTGGTAGCTCAGTGGAATAAGTGCTTGCCTGGCAAGCACAAGGTCTTGAGTTCAATCCCTAGTACCACCAAAACAAACAAACAGACAAAAAAAAAAAAAAAAAAAAAGGTTATAAGGAGTGTCCTTAGGGTAATACTGATTAATGCAGATGCAATGGTGAAACACATCAAGTAGTAAGTGCACATGGGAGGGACAAGGACCTTTCTGGAAGGGTTTGGTCCTCCACTCCAAGGTGACTGATTCCTATTTTGAATATCAGCTGCTGCTGTTTGTCCCTAAGAGAAGTAAGTATCTGGGTGAACCATTCTTCTCCTGATTCCCAGCCTTAAATTGCCTTCTGCACTGACCGTTAGAGAGTCCAGCCCTGTCTGAATGCCAAATTTACCTTGTTTGGTTTTATGTATTTGGTACAGAGTCTCACAACGCAACTCAGACTCAGTGGTACTCCTGTTTTCAGCCTCCAAAGCACTGGTATTACAGGCGTGTGCTACCATGCCCAATCTCAGTGGCTGACTCAGCGCCGGCAGGGAGGGACGGGGCCAGTGTGGCATGTGGTACCTGAAATCGAACCCTGGCCCCTCAGCTTGCCTAAGTGGGCATCTGAACTATCTTGCTAGCCCTCACAAGATGAAATCCTTGCCAGTGGAGACATCTGAATTATTCCCAACTTGGAGCTATGAATGACGCTGCTGCAGACATAACTGCGTCTTTGTTATGTTCTCTCGGAGGAAATCTAAGCAGCGGATGTGGGGTCATTCTGGGCAGGCTGAACTGTATCAAGCATCAAGTGATGGTTTTACAAAGTTGCTGTGCCATTTTTTCTTCCTGATAATGACAGGAAAGAGGTCCAGATATTCCTCCTGCCTTTCAACATATGCAGTCATATTTAACCCTTCCAGAGGAGGTGAAATAGAATCTTGTTTTAATTTTGCAGTTTTACAATAACTGCTGATAGGGAAGGTTTGGTTTTTTTTTTTTTATGTGGTTGACATTTTTATATCTTGTTTTGTAAAATGTTCAAGTCTTTTTTTTTTTTTTCAGATTTGAAGGTTTCATTAATTTTAAATTTATGCATGTAATTCAGATGCATGGAATTTTCTACCACTTGATGTTCCTTGCAGGCTTCAGATTTGCCTGACATGTCAGTGTTTTTATACGGAGTGTTACCATTTCTAATGTTCTAACATATAAACTGAGATTATTCAACTCAATCAGCTGTTCTTCTGGGAGAAAAATCTCCATTCCCGAGTGAAAGGCAGAGATTACGTTTGTTCTACAAATGCAAAAGGGAAATTTTCAAAAAGTGTTGTTATACTTGACCCTAAAAGTTGAATTACTTTCAAAACTAAAGGCTAGAAAAGTATGCCTATTTTCTCTGCCTCGAGTCTTCCAGGCACTTGCAGCTGGCACATCTCACCACAGTATAAGGGACAAGTGAGAGCTAAGCTTTTCTGTCAGTTCCGGAGTTCTGCTAGGCAGAGGCAGGTACTTTTCTCCTTTTTCAGAAGACCAGATTGGGCTTATGTGGAGACACTGTGATGTATCTGCTGGTACCTGCTTGAGTCATGGGTATGTGCTACAGGAGCCGAGCTGCCTGAGCATCTTAGGAAGCACTTTCGTTTCCTAAGGCTCCCTTGACAAGGTTATCGCAAAGTTCATGTCTCAGCACACCAGAGCACAGAATCAGTTCTATAGGGTAAAGGTCCAAAATCAAGAGCCCTGGTAAAATACTTCCTTGCCTTTGGTGTTCCCGTCTTGCAGCTTTATTGCTTACATTTCTCTGTATGTCTTGCATAGTTCTCCCTGCATGTTTCTGCCTCTTCAAATAGTGAATTCCTGCTGTGTCTCCACATCATTTTCTTGTAAGGATACCTCCTGGTTGAGTTAATACATGGATGAATTCCTAGTTCAATCCTAGGTGATTAGGAGGTGGAGCGTGGCTGGAGACAGGGACAGCCTCAGCTAGGAAGAGATGTCTGGTCCCTGGCTTCTCTGCTTGGGTTGTTTTCCTGCTCTCTGCTTCCCAGATGCAATAGGTTAAGCTGTTGTTCTTAGCCAGGAGCTTTTCTCCTAGAAGTTTGTTGTACCTTGGAGCCAACAGAGTATAGACATAGACGGAGACCTCTGAAACAGGAGCTACTGGGGACCCTGCAGTGAGCCTCCAATCTCCTGCTAGGTATTAGGGCTCATGATGAGGGAGGGAAGCAGGAAGGGAGGGAAAAAGAGGGAGGGAAAGGAAGAGAAAGGGGGAGACATAACTCCGTGGCATAAATGCCTGCCTGGCAAGTGCAAGGTCCCAAGTTTCATCCAAAGAAGAAAGAAGAGGGAGGAGAAGAAGAAAAGGAAGGAGGAGGAAGAGGAGAAGGAAGAAGAAAAGAATAAGAAAGAATGAAAGAACATATAAGGGAATGGGTAGGATCAAAGTATATGCATTGAAATGCCCCCACACTGTGAGAGGGATGATCAAAGTATGCCATGCACATGTATGAATCTGAAAAAATGAATCTCATATCAAAAACTGATAACCAGGCTAGAATTCCTACAAATAAATCATAACTTCCAATTTATTTATGTATATATTTATTTATTTTTATTTATTTACTTTTTGGTGGAACCAGGGATTGAACTCAGGTCTTTGCACTTGCCAGACAAGTGCTTACCCTACTGAGCTATCTCCCTGGCCCCACTTCAATTATTTTTGTCTTTTTTAAATATATAACTGAATATTCTTTAATTGCTATTATTTTGTTATTCCTTATAGAAAACACAACTTGTACTATAACATCATGTAACTCAATTGTGCCCCAAATTTTCTGATCAAGGAGATTATGGAGCCACAGAGGAACGTGATTGATGATCACGAGAGTCACATGGAGAGAGAACTCTCTCTCAGGCTTTCACAGAGAGCAAATTGGTTAAGCAATGACTGTGACTCATCCACATGACTGGCACTGACAAAGGATCTACAAAGTGAGGTACAGGGTTACAGGATAAATCCTGAGGGGACTTGACTGACCTCATCAGATACAAAAGTTACATTTTTTGTTATATAGGTCTTGCTTTATCTCGGTCTTAACCACCCAGCAGAGAAGTATAAAAATGAAGCATATAAAATAAAGCCATAATAATATGCTGAGCTGTAAATGGTTCTTCTAGTCAACAACTTCTTCAGATAACCCACTACTATTGTGGACAGCTGGACTGTGTTGGATTGTTTCATTGAATTCAAGCACCTATAACACCTGAATGACAACAGAATACCCATCTCTGACAGGACTAAATGAAAAAAAAAGAGGATACAAAGGAAGGACCATTCTGTGTTTGTATAAACAGTACAGTTAGGATAAATATGCAGCTACTTTTGTGTAATTCTATGAGAAGAATAGTGTTTGGACAGGATATCCTGTATGTTTCTTGTACTATGGATAACCACAAGGAAGATAACAGTGTAAAAAGTATTAAGTATTGAAACTGTACTATAATTCAGCTTTAAAAAAAGATAGGTATACAGCTACATTCTGTTAATTCAATGAATAGAGGCATCTGCTCTAATCGTGTTTGTAAATAGAATATCATGTCTGCACCTTGTACAATAACCACTATGAAAACAATATGCAATGTATTAATTATTGAATCTGTTCTACTAATTTGATTTGAAACTGTTTCATTGCTATTTGTTCTTCAACAAAATTATGGAAAATAAAAAAGAATAAAGTTCTTCACTGTGGTGCAAATTTTAGGATTTGGAGCTGCTCACTGTATTAAATATATTCATCAATTCAAAAAAGAAAAAAGAAAAGAAAACACAGATTTAATAAAAGCTCTTGAAAGAATCATCTCATTTAAATTTAAAGCATTATACCATTCTACATGCCAGCCAATGTGAACTACACTAATCAACTATTACTTTCTTAGGTATTGAAATTACACAGTATGACAATCTTCAACAAAATTTTATAAACATTACTCTATCTTCCTTCACAAAGCAAATCAAAAGCAGTGATACAACACAGCAAAATAAGCAAATTTAAGTTTTAAGAAAAATAGTACATTAACATGATAGATCACCAAAATGAAGTTGCCAATAGTATAAATTTTGCCAGCTGTTATAGTGTATATAAAAGATGACAGCAAAAATTACTGGACTACACACTTAAAATAATGATGTCTAAATTTCAGAATGACAATACAATTCTACACCTCGAATGATACAAATATTTTATATAAGAGAGTCACTTTTAAATATTTATATACACATTAGTGTGTAATACTGCTACTCAAACCCATAGTTCTATTTAGTTAAATAAAAATTAAATAAATTCCCCAATATGTTGATTTTCATATCACATAAGTATTTTAATTCATAAATTTTGAGTGTATGGTGAATATATTGATTCCTTCGACAACATCAACAATTTTTTTTTTTTTTGTGGAACTGGGAATCAAACTCAGGCCCTTGTGCTTGCCAGGAAAGCATTTATTCCATTGAGCCATCTCCCCAGCCCCTCCCAACCAGTGAATTTTTAAGAATATATTTTCATATTAGGTGAAGCTTTATTAAATTGTGAAAATTTAGACAGTACAGAAATATCATATTCAAAAACAAATATATTCACTTGATCTTAGCCAAAAGGTCGAGAAGCGATAAAAACAAATACATTCAAAAGATCTGCTATTCAAACAGTATTTTTTCAAATCCAGGTGGCGGAGTATAGTATGATAAAATTCACTGAACTGGCAAGCCAAGATTGCACTGTCATCAACATAAACAACTGGATACACTGTCCCTTACATACTTGATGCTGGACAATGCATGTTTTTTCCATTCAGATATACATTTAGTTTTACATGGTCATATGTAATACCCACCATGTCTCCCTCCTGTGGAAGGCTATTTGCTGGTAGCCTCGTTTTCTCTTCACTGCTGTGGTACAGGGCTCCATCATTTCTCATCACAAGACTATGCATGTCTCAGCCAAGAGCAATATGGTTCAGGTTCACCTTCTGAGTTGTAACATCAATACCCCAGATTCCTGTGGATTGGATTTTGAATTCGAAATAGCTTTTGTTTTGATGTAAAGGTACACTGGCTAAACAACCTTCTTCCACATATTCTTCCATTTTTCACAACGCCATCTGTTCTCATGTGTTGCATGTCTAGCTGCACGGCCAGCATCTCCTCCAGAGGAATGTGGCCAGTCCCACTGTCCCTGCAGCACCACAGGCAGCAAAACATCGACACAGCCATGGTGCAAAGACCCTGTCTTTTGTTTTTGAGGCAGGGTCTCACTATGCAGTTCAGACTGGCCTTGAGCTCACTTTGTAGTCCAGGCTAGTCTCGAACTCACAAAGATCCTCCTGCCTCAGTCTCCCAAGTACTGAGACTACACACAGGCATGAACCACCATGCCCAGCTATGATACCCAATTTTAAAAACATTTTTAAAATTAAAAACCAAGACTTGAGCTCTCTCCCCCCTCACCTTCCCCCTCCCTTTCTTTCCCTCCTTCTCTCTCCCTCCCCCTCCT